>PVKA01034358.1:0-23532 GCA_004027165.1 Ctenomys sociabilis
TTTTTTTTTTTTTTTTTTTTTTTTTTTTTTTTTTTTTTTTTTTTTTTTTTTTGTCTTTTTTGAGACAGGGTCTCATTGTGCAGTTCAGACTGGCCTTGAGCTCACTTTGTAGCTCAGGCTGGTCTCGAACTCACAACAATCCTCCTGCCTCAGCCTCCCGAGTGCTGGGATTACAGGCATGCGCCACCACGCCCGGCTAGCTATAAATCTTAGTCTCTATAAATTTTCTCATATGAAAGATTTATAATTTACCTTTAATCTATACAGCTGGCCCCATTAGTTAGGATTCAATTAGGGAACTTGAACGCTTCATAAAATAGAAAAGAAATAGCCTCTGCATCTCAGCATACAACCCAGTTGAAAGTCTGTGGGTTTGAGACCTGCTTCCTTGTAGTTATACTGAGCTGAGAGTCTGGTTTTAACACTCTCTTCTGTATAGGTACATTGTTCCCCATATGCTCCTCCTTATGTAGATTATTTCTCCCTTCTACATTCTATTAAACTACCAACTGTAGCACTTTAACAATAAATCTAATAATAAACTCCATAGTTATCCATAGAGTGGGTAGACACAGTCTCGTACCCATAAAACAGGATGGTAGCCTCAGATTTATTAGTGTTCCAGGTTTTGCCCTCCCACTCTTTGCGATGGTTCTTCACCACTTTCCCCTGCAATACCTGTAATAAATTCCTTTCTCCTTGTAGTCTGTGAAGTATTTTGCATTGATGTTTGAAAATATTGTAAATTCCATAGTTTGCTGTGTGAGTTTGCATCCACATGTCTAGTAGTTACTAGAACATTTCTCGACAGGACAGTTTTATTCTTCCACTGTATCACACTGAAAAAGGTAGAATATGTGTATCAACTATTCCATTTTTTCTGGAAGAAGAAATTTCTCTGTTTAAAATAGCAGATATTCATAGAAGTGACTCATTGAGTACCCCAAATTATGCAGTGATACCCTGTACACCCTGTCCTAAATATAGAAAAAATAAAAAAGAAAGAAAGAAAGAAAGAAACAAAGAAGGAAAGAAAGAAAGAAGGAAAGAAAGAAAGAGAAAGGAAGAAAGAAAAAACTGTGTGCTCCAAGGACAAAGTTCTAGGCAAGACTTAGGAATGCACACCAGAGATAGGAATTTGAGTCTGTAGGTGCCAGCAATGCTCACCTTCAAAGATTTTTAGTTTCTTTATAATGTGAGATCTCAGAAGGGCATAATTTGGGGGTAAAGAATAAGCTCAACAGGTAAAATGGAAATAATTTTGAAAGAAAACCCTAAAGATGAGAAATTATGCTTTCTGTCTACTTAATAAGTGCTTTCCTCTTTTTATATTCAGCGAAGCTCACTACGAATGAATAGGTGTCAGTTCAGTAAAGCTTTACTTGCCTAATTTTTCAGTGACATGATTGAAAGAATTTCATAAGTAATAATTAAGAAGTACAAAAGATAGCTATAATGTTCTTAGTTATGGAAAATGATAAAACTTTCTTTGGCTGTTTGCTTCCAATATCTGATTTCTCTTTTAAAAGACTAACAAGCTTTTAGTTAATGTCTAAAAAAGCAATTTCAATTGAGGCCTCAGGTATGTTTTTTAATCCTCCTTTTCCTTAGGATGCTATGTTTTAACACTGTATTTAAAAGATCTTTTTGGACAGTTTGCTTATAAGTTTGCATCAAAGTTATAACCATTTGCTAAAGTCTCTAAGGGGCCAAATCAAATATTTTTTGAAACTATTTATGGAAAATTGAGTCAGAAAAGTTATTTTTTAGTACAGATTAAAAGAGAAAAAAAGAAATAATCTTTTTTATGGTACCTAGATGCTTGATATGAACTCCAGCATGGATCAGTTACCGATTTCCCAGTACTGAATACAGCCCTATCACTATTCATAAAAAACAGCTTATGTTCTTTATCAGAAATAACTTAGTCCCCAGAAGGTTATGTTTCTTTATCAAAGTAGTTCATTTTCCAGACCAAGACTTCAACAGTTGCTCTTTGTAACCACTAAAGACTCAGACTGGACTTTCCAGTAATTTGGCTTCTCGTCTAGTTAAAAACTGGCAGTCCTTTGTCACATGTAGTTGAAAATACACACTACAGCTTCCAGTGTAAGAGAAGAACCTTGGTTCAAGTACAAGAGAAAACTTAGGTCAAAGCAGATTCCTCTGTAAAAGCAACACATACTTGGATAACTGAAAAGATTTTTTGAAAACATCTATCAGATCATGGGATTCAGTAAATGTCTAAACATACATAAGCCTATGATTCTATAATAATTTTTAAAATCACATATTAAGTATTTGAATAATTCTACTCCTATTTTTAGGATATAGAAAAAGGAGAAAAATAAGAATACTCTATATCAACTTAGTAAGTAGGAAAATAAAACAGGAAATTTATTATGAAAATGGTCAATCTACAAAGGAGTAAAAGGCTTTCTGTAAAGGAAAGATAGTGTCAGAGCCAAATGTGTTTGCTCATGGGATTTCAAGTCTATTTTTAAATTAACATTGCTTTTTGACTGCCCATGCATGATCATCCTTTTACCATACATTTGGTCAAGTTTGATTTCTAGTCCTTTTATTTCTTCCACACTTTAATCAAATAGTCATCAGTTTCCATGAAAGTGCAAGTTCCATCCAAGCAGGATGGCACATACTCATAATTTAGCTAGTTAGGGATAAGAAATCACAAGGTTTGGGGCCTGCTTGGTTAATTTACATAGTTCTTGTCTCAACGTAAAGTTTTAAAATAGTGCATTTATTTCATGGAATATTTTTAATAAAACATATTAATGAATGTTCAATGAGTTTATACTATCTGGAAAGTCATGAAAGTCTTACTGTACTTTCAGGAAAAGGAAGAAAAAGGATGAGCTTTTAGCAAGTTCACAAATATAATTGAGTATGGGAAATCAAAATGACATGTCTTTGGGAATTCATAATATAAAACCCCTGGAAAAATATAATAATATTGAATATAAAATGAAGTCAGTAGCTTTTTGATGCATTTTCCTCTAGCCAGCTACACCCAAAGATGAAACATATAGAGATGCTATTAGTGTTTTTAATTTTTATGTGCTCCAGAACACCAATTTAAGGATACACTCCCTTATGTCATTTCTTCTTTACACAAGGGAATTCTGAAAGAATAAAATGATCCCGGACTCAGTAGCTTCACAATGAGGTTGTGAACGCTTCTGCATGGATTCAGACTGATAGGATATTTTATGTCTTATAGGAATAAAGATTTTTTTCAAGTTTAGTCCTTTGGGAAATACATCATGCTTTCTAGTTTTAAAACCATCCCCAATTTATTACCTTAAAGAGAAAAACACTGGAAAATATTCATTGACTGAATAAATGGTATTAGTAAATTGCTTATACCCTAAACTACCCTAATAGCACAGTGAAGAAGAGAAAATGATAAATTTTTCACTACCATAGGTAATCCACATATCATTTCCACTTGTTTTGATGTTATAGATTTTGGAACTTATTTGACTAAATATAAATGGACCTAAATTTTGAGATAATTTGTCACTATCTTTTGGAATAGTTGGTTATGAAGATGAGAGCAACACTTTGCAATGCTTGTATAATATTTTCTAATATTTACAAACAAGAAGGTGACTTTCCTCAGAGTTGGTTGTTAGGGATTATGGATCCAGTAACCAGGGATTTGAAAGAGGGGCCGCATTTGTGACTAATTTTTCAAATTATGCTCATGTAAGATATTGGGTCCCATGTGTCAAATGGAGGAATGCTTCTCTTAGATGAAACAATAGACTCATTTTTATAGAATTTAAGACTGTCCTTGGACTCCTTTAGATTCTTCAAGCTAATAATAAGGATGGAAGTGAGGGGGTGAGTGCTCTTGTGTTGGTGATTAATCTTTATTATACTAGAGAGAATCTGTTTTTTTATGTGATAATGATAAGAAGAAATTTTGAAATGAAAAACAAATAAATACACACCACCCTACAACATGAACTATTTCTCTGACATTAAAATCAAAGTAAATTTACAGTAACTATAATAAACTCAGACAAGTCTGATAATGGTCTGTGGTTAATGGAAGGAAACCCAGACTTCACTCCATACAAGGCAAATGAAAGATTGAAATAAAAAGTTTATGGAAAGACAATGGAAGACAGTAGTTATAGTAATCAGGTTTGATGATAAAATTACTTGAAACATCATAAGGACTATAAAAGCTCTGAAAATTTCATCTTTGTGATGATTTCAATATAGTTATGTAGAAATTAACCAGAAAGATTTTGTCCTCATCTTTTTCCCTACCATCTAACCTGAGATATGTTAAAAATAATTACTGTTGAATTTCAAAATCAAACTTATAACACCAAAGCAAAGAATATCACCTAGATGAAAAATTAAACGTCATCCACAAAAAATCTGTATCATGTCCATTTGGAGAAAAGTAGTTTTTGTGTAAGTAAGCCAGGCTTAGTTAGACACACACTGTATGATCTCACCGACGTACTGGGATCTAAAAATGTTGACCTCAGTATACAAAGCTAGTTACCAGAAGCTGTGCTCCCTATTTAAATCCTTAGTATTAAGAAAGAGAAAATATATGAGTTAAAGTTGAAAAGAACACACTATGGCAGATTTGATTTGTGTTCCTACACCTAAGGCAGAATTCTGTTCCCTAGAGCTCCATTCTCTGCACTGTTCATTGCAAATATGTGATCTTGCATAGGATTTGGTCAGTGGAAGGTAGAGTATGTCTGCTAGGAGTCTGTGCAGACTCTGGGGGTGCTGAAGTCTGTGCACTGTATTCATCGTGCATGGGCTCCTCCACATGGGAGGTTAGCATCCAGCCTGTGGAAGCATCAGATCCGGACTGACGTTTCCTTTCATTCTTCCCTTCTTGGCCAAGGTGCTGGACTATTCCAGCATCTCCTACTAAACACTGCCATCTTCAAGGCTGCTGACAGTTAAAATGATTGCAGTTTGCCTTCAAAATTTGATTTCATCCTTAAATTGCACTCTCATTGTTATAGATTTCAAAATAGCTTCTTGTTTATTTTTTATTTGATTTGATCTTTTTCATTTCCTTTAGGTCTAGGCCCCTAACTGCTGCTATGCTTACTTCAGGATCTAGCACTGGCTATAGATGCAGAACCTCACAGAAACTGTTTAGGTCCCACAACGGCGCAAGCGCAAAGCCCTGTGACAGTCACTCTGTAAAACACACGTACATACACGAATGTGGGGAGGCGTATTTACATGCGCTGTGGTGATTTGCTTTTCTGAGAAAACCCTGTTATATTCTATCTTTTAAAATGTATACAATTACATAATTCATATAATGCATTATTGTCACTTTACCTTATATTTCATCACAAAAACACCATTATTGTTTTATAAAACATACATTTAGATTATGCCTTATATAGACCATTTTTTCATTGTCAAGTAGGGTACTACATAGAATAACCTGTTTTCGCTGCACTGTTTTGTGCAGACCTCATTGTGCAGCATAGGCTGACCTTGGACTCTCAGCATTCTTCATGCTCCAGCATGCAACATGCTGGGGTTATAGCTGTGTGCCACCATGCCGGCTCTGTTATCTTCATGCATATGTGTAGTACATACTGTTTACTTTGTTGTGAGAAGTTGGTAAATGCACAATACATTTTTTTATTCTTTTCCCTGCCCCTTTCTCCTCTCTCTCTCTCCCTCTCTCTCTCTCTCTGTCTCTCTGACTCTGCCTCTGTCTGTGTCTCTGTCTCTGTCTCTCTCTCTCTCTCTCTCTCTCTCTCTCTCTCTCTCTCTCTCTCTCTCTCTCTCTCTCACAGAACCAGGGACTGAACTCAGGTCCTTGAGCTTGCCAGGGAAATGCTTATTCCACTGAGCCATCTCCCTGGCCCCAGCCCACTATCTCTTGATCTCCTTTCTCTTTTGGAAAGATCCATCTCCCATCTTCTTATTGTCATCTTATATTTTAGTCTTTATTTACACTTTGGATCTCTCATAAAAAAATAAAAGACACAACATTTAAACTATGTTTCTAATGTTTTTCACTTAACATTGTGGTGTTTCTTTTTTTTTTTTTTTTAAGTGAGACAACATTCCTGATGCCATGAAGTCTTACAGAAGGAAGGAAATACTCGGTTAGGGTAAAGAGCTTAATGTGGATGTGTGCTTACTATTTTTGAAAACCTGCAAAAAAAGAAGTGCCGTATCATAATGAGTAAAAAATGTAGAATCAGTCACCAACTGCACTTCGAAAAGCATTAGATTTGTTGGACATGTTCATTAGTCAGGCTTGACTCAGAAAAGCTACAAGTCACTAAAGGACACTGAGCAGAAGAACGCATTGTCAGACATTTCAAAAAGCTTCCTACTTGAAGTTAAGATAGACATCCTCAGAGCACGTGAAGATCCCCACTAAGAACAAGTAGGACAGTCAGTTTAAAAAATATGCACTACAGTTACAGAGGAAAAAATCTGCATGAAGTCAGTAGACATTCTGTCATTTTTTTAGCTTAAAATATTTCACAGTGTTCAAGGCATGAGGTTAAAGTACCAAAATTTAAAAATAAACAAAAAAGCACTAGAAAGTAGAACAGAAACTCTTACTCTCAAGGTGATGAAATGAATTGCTATCAGTTTGAGTGCTGAAAACAAATAAACAACTCCTAATGAATCATTTTATGATCATAGGATTGAAAGAAAAACTGATGAGAAAGCTTAGGATAGTTCCAAATTAAACAGCTATTTTCCATGATTCTGAAAAATTCTTCATGTTTAATATTTTGTTATTGCTATTATATTTATACTTGCGATTCAAATCTCAGGAACTACTAGTGAGACCCATGGCTACACATGTGCCAGAGAATTACAAAGGCTCAAATGATATTCTCAGGAAGACTACAAGAAAACAGAGACAGGAAGTGTAGTAACAAAAAAATTTACAGAATGAAAAAATCAAACAAAACAATTTTTATTCTGTTCATTAAACATAGTACAGGGGCCAGGGAGATGGCTCGGTAGAATAAGAACTTCCCTGGAAAGCACAAGATCCTGAGTTCAACCCCTCATTCTGCAAAAATAAATAAATAAACAAACATAGTATAAGCAATGAAAAAGTAAACAATGAAGTACAGAAAAGTGTTCATTTTCTTTTATACCAGGCTGAAACATCTCCCTAATATGTGTAGTTTAGAAGACAAATTTTCAATAGGAAAAATACTATATATCTTCTAAAAGTGCAAGGAATTTTATTATTTTAGTAGTCTAAGCAGTGATAGTGGTATCCTAAACAGGAATCAAGAACTGGTCTTGGAAATAAAACATATACCAATGCCTGCAGAAAAGTTGAGGACAGCATCACTGAAGGATGACGTCCATGTTTACATAGGACTTGAGAGGCAGAATCACTGAAATTCCTGAAAAGTACTGACTTCAGGAAGCTCTCTGAGAACTTAAATTTGAATGATGACCAGGATGGAGTAACAGCTACCAAATATATGGAACTTAAGAGTGAAAGTTAGGGGGTTTGTTGTATAGTTTAGTGGTAGCATATGTGTTAAGCACATGCAAGGCCCAGAGTTTGATCCCTGACACCAAGTGGGAATAAATACCTAATTTAAGATATATACTAATAGTGTTTGGCCAGGATATCTTGTCTGGAACTTGTACTATGAATAACTACCATGAAGACAACAATATGCAATGTATTAATTATTATAACTGTCCTACTACCCTGTTTTGAAACTGTATCATCGCTATTTGTTTCTCAATAAAATTAATAAAGATAATAAGTTTAAAGACCACATTGCACTACAACAAATACTGTTGAATTTATATTATTTTGCTTAATGCAATTCTGTGTCACTTCTAATTTTTTATGACTAATTTGTATTCTCTTTAAAATAAAATAATAAAAGAAAAAATTGTCATTCTTTTTTGCACATATGCACTTGACATAACTCTATAAAAGTAAGAGAAACAGAGATCAGCAGAAGAAGAATAGTAACGTGCACAGTTTTTATGGTGAAAGGGACTTGAATATATTGGCCAAAGAATGAACATTTACTTATGGATACTAAAAATAGAGGAACTCGTGATTTTCATAAGAATCTAATAGGAAGTTCAGAATGAAATTCTAGGACTGTCCTGTCTGATTGTACTGTACTGAATAGCAGCACATGGTTATGTAAATATGTGATTTAGTTTCTCAGTAATGCTAGTTATATTTTAAGTGCTTAAAAGCAATTCAAAAAAAAAAAGCAATTCATAGCTCAGGAATACTCCGAAGGATAATATTCATAGAGAACATGTTCATCATTTTACCGAGTTCTGTTGTACAGTGCTGGTGTAGAATTAAAGGTAGAACTCAGGAGATATTCACTATAGGCAACCATTGACAGAGATCTACTGGGAACATTAACAGAAAAAAGAAAATAAAACAAAAACCACTTTTTTGATATTTAAGATTAAATCTAGTATATTTGCACTGAGCTACATTCATACTTCTTTTTATATTACCTTATTAAGTTTTTATTCTTGAGACAAAGTCTAGTTATGTCACTAGGTTATCCTTGCTGGGCATGAATGTAAGATTGCCCTGCCTCAATCTCAGATGTTTGAATTATAGACATGGCTGAATTATAGATGCATACCAATAGTAAAAATGGTATGCCTCGTTCCCTGTCCTCATGTTTTCTTACGTGAAATAGTTAAGTGAAATAATTTCATTAAGTGAAATAATTAGATTTCTGGACTTAACAACTTGTTTGTACCATTTGTTAAACTAACCGACCTTAAAAATCCTTAGCAGGAAAATGGAGAGAATAATATTCTTCTGCAGAGGTATAATTTCCTTTCCTTTTTTAATGTATTTGGTACAGAGTCACCATGCAGCTCAGACTCACAGTGACCCTCCTGTTTTCAGCCTCCCCAGTGCTGGGATTGCACACCTTGTCTTGGTGGCTGCCTCTCTGTGCCATGGTGGCGGGGCCAGCAGAGCATACGGTGCCAGGGACAGAAGCCTGGTCCCTGTGCTTGGCTAAGAAGGTGCTTAGTCTGTTTGGCTGTCTTGCTGGATCTGCAGAGTTATAACTGAAAGATGACAAAAGATCCACATTTGTGAATCAATATTTTTATATGAGAACAAAAAGTAATGAGAAGTGCTTAGTAGGGCTATTAAAAACAAGGGTTAGTTTTTAACTAGTGACTTTAATAAGTAACTACAGTTATTTAAGCTTAAAAGATAGCAAAAGAAGCAGAATCAAGGAGAAGAAATAAAAGTGTTGGTCATTTAGTCCCCTGAAAATGTGATGAGATGAGAAATATAATTAAATTAAATTCTTAATTTTAGAGGTCAAATTTTTGAAAAGTTTAAGCCATATACTTTTATTATGCTTTCATACTTTTTCTCTCTGTATATAGATTTTTATAATGGCATGGAGATTTAGGACACACTTTTATCTGGATCTTGGTGATATAGTGATTAAAAACTGTGTCTCAACGAATACAGTCAGTACAAAGTAAAACATTTGATCCCTAATTTTAATGAGCTGACTCAAGATTCTACAACTACCTCTTTATATTAGGTACTTACAAAAAAAATACTCAACATAGAATAATTAATTTAATTCAGAAACTAAAACTTACATTTTTCTAAGAAAAATTTTTAAATGTGCGATTCATAAATTGGCAATGTTTTTATTTCAGAGGATATAAATACAACCCCAGTATGTGCATGTATATGCAGATATATTTGAGTTTTTAAATTAAGAAATGGATTAGAATTAGATTAGAATTCTAAAACATTCTTAAAATGTATACTCTAATTTGGTAACAATAAACAGAAAACAGGTGAGAACAGTTGTTATTCCTAATGTCAAAATGAGCAACTTTACACCTCTAATGATGTTTTCTTTTTTTCTCTGTGCATCAGTGTTAAATATGGACCACAGTTTCTACTTTTTTGCTTTTCACTATCAATTTCTCATTTAATTTTTGATTCATTTTGTTTTATTTTGTTAATGTATTGAAATATTTTGGTTCTGGCCCCAAATTTTGTTTCATTTATACATTTTTGTTTTGAAGAGAGTAGGTGCTTCTCTCCCTCCTATCTTTGGTTTTCTGTGTGAAGTTGCTACCAAGTCTTTCCTCATGGTATATGTGGTTCCCTAAATTGTAAGTAATATTCAGTATAGTTATTGCTGTCAACCACATCTATAATTTATTTATTTATTTGGTGGTACCAGGGATCAAGCTTACCATGCAAGCTCTTATTCCATTGAGCTATCCCCCCTGCCCCGACAACTACATATTATATTTAGACCACCTGAAACATAACCATGTGCTGTCATATTACCTTAAGTTGGTCTGTCTCAAAATGTATATACACATTTTATAATTAACCTAGTGATCAAGCTAGCTCTATTGCCCACAAGGTCATTAGCTAAAGAGAATATAAAATACATTTCTATAGGACTCACATTTTATATATAATTAAAACTTTTTTAAATTATTAAAGCTTACATTTCATGTATTCCATAAGATCTGAAAAAAATTAATCAATGAAACATCTTAGAACTTTCTGGAGGGATTCTTATATTGTTTTTCTAAATGTGATGCCCCTTCATATCTTGTAATTAATTTCCCCAAATTTGTTTTGATTGACTAGCAATAAATCATGACTCTGGGAACACAGCCTATACTACCCGACTTGGGTGAGATTTAGGCCTCCTCCTGTGGTGACAATATTATTTTGTACTGCAGCTGCCCAGGCAGGAGGTTTATCTTACAGTGTTCAAAGTAAAGTCTAAAGCAATAAAAATGTCCATGGTTTTGTGTTCAGGAAAATCATGTCTTGCTAGGAACAGCATCAGTACATCACCATATCGTGGATAATAACTGGTAAAGGATTTGATCTCTGAAAAGCTGTTTATGGAAAAATTGGGTTTCAAGCAATAAAAACAATATGCCTTATTCCCTCTTCTCATGTTTTCTTAATAATTAGATTTCTGGATTTTACAGCTTCTCTGTACCATTTATTAACTAACTGACCTTAAAAAATCCTTATCAAGAAAATAGAGATAATATTAATCATCTTCAGAGGTATAATTGAAATAACTAAAAATGACAGTCTATAATTAATCTAAAAAATTTCCTCAGGACTATCCATGGCAAATGTCTCTATTCCTTCACCACTAACAGTTTAATTTCAGGACAGATATAAAGTTAAGCATGAGTCTAAAAAGGAAACATGAAAATACTTTTCAAAAAAAACATAATTCATATCAAATTATTGATGTTTGAACTTGACTTTTGGCCTTCTATTGATGGCTGACTCGATGAGGGCAGGGACACTAGCTTATTTTGTTGTTGTTATCAAAATACACTCCCAAGTTAAGATCATTGTACACATAAGGGCAATAAAATATTTTGCCCCTGCTGATCAAGTGTTCATGCCCATAATGTTTTTGGACATTAATTTATAAACCTCAAATGATAATATCTCTTAAGGCTATGAATAACCATGTAAAATAAAGGCTCCTTTTCCTCAAGAATTATTGTCTTCAATTTCTATCCCTGCCTCACTTGTCTTCCTTACAGCTCTAGCAATTTCCTTCAAGACATACCTAGTGGGTATGTCTGTAATCACCTTTCATCAGATGATTAATTCTCTATAAGGCATTTAACCAAATATAGTAACAACTGAATCCATTCCTGCGCCAAATATCAACATGATGACTCACTTACATTTGTATATCTATTTGTATCAAGATTATTTTAAAATTCCATACTTTCAAACTTGCACAGTATTTTCCTGGTAGTTCCATTCAAGAACACAGAATCAAGCTAGTGGACATTGATTCAGATCATTTATCTTTTTTAATTTTTCTCTAATTAGAAGTTGAATTATCTAATACACAGTCCCTGACTACTTAAAATTTTGAAAAGCTCTGAGCTTCCAGTTCTATTTGTTTTTGCTCTGTTTCCTAATGTGTGAGTTGACCACTATAAATTTCCCTCTAAGTACTGCTTTCATTGCATCCCACAAAATCAAGTAAGTTGTGCTTGGATTTTCATTGGATTATAGATATTGTTTAATTTCTCATTTAATTTCATCTGTAACCCATTGGTTGCTGAGAGTGTTATTTAATTTCTAGATGCTCATGGGGTTTTTATGGTTTCTTTTATCATTTATTTCCAGTTTCATTGTGCTGTGGTCAGACAATATGCATGGGATGATTTCTGTTTTCCTGCATATACTTAAGCATGACCTATTAACTAGTATGTAGTCTATTTTAGAAAATTACCCATGTGCAGCTGAAAAGAGTATGTATTCAGATATCGTTGGTTGAAACACTCTGTATATGTCCAGTAAGTCCATTTGTTCAAAAGTTAGGTTAGTTCTTCTACCTCTTTACTTATTTTTTGCCTGCTTGACCTATCTTTTTGGGATAAGGGGGTGTTAAGGTCTCCTGTTAGGATTGTGATATTGGTTATTAGATTTTTCAAATAAAATTTGTCTTATATAGTTGAGTGCTCCCATATTTGGTACATACATATATATGACTGTTATCTCCTCCTCTTGAATTTTTCCCCAAACCAGTATATATTGACTTTCATTATCTTATTTAATTGTTCTTCTTTTGAAGTTTAGATTAAAAACAGAATAGCTACCCCTGTGTTTTTGAAGCACGTAGTATTGTATTCCATCCTTTGACTTTCAACATATGAATTTCTTTATGGGTTAAATGTGTTTTTTGTATACATTATTTTGTTGGATTTTTATTGATGAACTGAGTTCATTTACATTGGTGGTTATAATTGATATGTACTGACTTAGATTCATCATTTTATTTTCCCATTGTTGGTTCCTTACATTTATCCTTGTTTAATAGTTTTCCATGTTTGTTGGATTTTTTTCTGTTGTCATTCTTGGAACTGTGTAGATATTTTGGACCCTGTCTAAAATATCTTTTAGTATTCTGTGTAGGGTTGGTTTGGTCATCATGAATTTCTTTAGTTGGTCTTTGTCATGGAAAGTATTTCACTTCTCCACTAAACTTGAAAGAGAGTTTTGTAGGGTAGATCAGTCTAGGTTGGAAATTGTCTTTTTAAGGACTTGAAGTACTTTATTCCATGTTCTTCTTAACTTAATAGTTTGCAAGGAGAAACTTTCCATTATTCTGATGAGTTTTCCTTTAAATGTGATCTGCTTCTTTTCTCTAGTGGCTTTTAGTGTGTTGTTCTTGTGCTGGATTTCTGGGAGTTTGACTATTATATGTCTGGGTAAAGTTTTAATTGGGTTTATATATTTTGTGGTTCTATATGCCTTAGTTAACTGAATGTCAAATTGTTTGGGAACTTTTCTGGTATTACTTTTGCCCCTATTCTTTTTCTGTCATCTGTGTTGCCTCCTTCTTTCTTACTGATGTGTGCTAGTCTTATATTGTTAGTCTTTGCATCATCTTTCAGATGTTAAATTATTATTTCCAGCGTCCTAGTTGTTTTTAAGAGATCTTTCCTTATCTTTTTACTAGCTGCAATGGTGTCTTCAAGGTCTGAAAGTCTATGTTTACTTCCATTAAAATGATTTTCCATTTGTGATTGAGGTTTTAGTTTTCTGTATATCTCTTTGAATCTGCTTCATGAATTCTATTTCTTTCATATATTGCTCATTCAAGATTTCCATAATTTTTCTGTTCTCTTTTTTATCAGTGTCTTTAAAAATGCTTAGTAGTTCTTTCATTGCAGTTATCATTTCTTTTTTTTTTTACCTGTGAGATTATCTCTGATCTGATTTCCCCTACACTCTTCAGCAGTTATTTATTTACTTCAGTTAATATTATTTCAGAGATTTCAGGTGTGTGGCTTCCAATTTCTTCTATGCTGATGTCTCTTGTGTTTGTTCTTGGTTGACTTCGGGCCTGAGAATACATTTTGCTCCTTCTTTTTGTCATTTTATATTTCAGAAAGAACTGTTAGTTTGATTTCTGTGATACCATTCTGTGAAAGTTTGATAGTAGGTAGCTGTACCACTGGAGTCATACCCTCTCTCTCTCAAAGAGTTTTTTTTTTTTTTAACCTCTCCTGTCTCAAAGATTCTTGGTTTGTGTGTGCCCCAAGAATTTGCATTCTTTATTGATTGAGAGTGAGATACTGGCTTCTGTTTGGCACTGTCCACTGACCTTAAGCGTGGGGCTTTTGTGAACTTCTTACTCAAGCACCTCCCAATCTTAATACCAAGGGAAAATATATGGGTAAAACAGATATGATTTCCTAATTACAGTAGAACAATTAGCATTACTAATAATACCTAGTGAAATTTAGAAATTGAAAAACTTTAATTAATGGGTTTTTACTTTAGATCATAGGACCAAACATTACAACTGTATAACCAAGTAGGTCTTAAATTGGGAATTTGTGTTTAACTTGGTTCCCCTGAGTCCTGTTTGGGCTCCTTCCCTTTATACACCTAGAGTCTCCTGGGCAGACTAGCTCACCCCAGTTACCTGTGGCCGCCTGTGTAGGGTTATTATTATTTTTTTTTTTTTTTGGCCTCAGTCTTGTCTTGGGTGAGTTGGGGAATAGGCCAACTTTATCAGTGGATTATGGTCTGCGAGTTCCTCCCATGTAGGCCTGCAGACGTGGAATGGTTTGGTTGCCCCTGATGGCTTCTGGTTGTGTGGCTCCTGCTGAGGGTGAGCAAGCAATTATACACGAGATACTTTCCCTTGTCAGATAGAGAAGATATTTTTTTAAAAAAAATGTATTTGGTACAAGGTCTCAGTACACAGCTTGGATGTATAGTTATCCTTCTGTTTTCAGCCTCCCTGGCACTAGGATTACAGGCATGCGCCACCATGCCCGGTCTCAGTCCTTGGCTCAGCGTGCCTGGGCTGGGTCTAGCACACCAGGTGGTTCAGAGGATAGAATCCCGGGCCCTTCACTAGCCTAAGAAGGCACTTAGTCTGCTGAGCTATCTCAGTGGCTCTGAGAAGAGATATTTTTAATGAGAAGGTTGATCATGTGCACACTGAAATATCCTGTGGACAGAATTGGAAAGAGTTGTTTTATGTTCTTGATTATCTTACCTAATAAAAACAGAAATGGAATTACACAAGTCAGTTCTATTATAAAAGTGTCCTAAGATCTAAAATGTCAAATATAATGTATTATTTTATTGAACTCATTTCTGTGATTGATGATGGCAACTATTTCATATATAATCCTGAAACAATATTATCTATCTTGTCTGTATAGGCATGGAAAAATTGATCTACTTGTGACTAGTTGGAGTTGGTTTTTTTATCTCAAAGATCAATATCTTCAAAGGTGAGCGAAAAGGCAAGATTGGAGAGGTGGTATTTAAAGAATTGCTAGAAAAATATTTTGTCAATGTAGTCATTTCCTGCTAACCTTTCAAATTATTAAATAGGCTCATAGAAAGAATCTAAGAACTCTATTATTCTGTTTATATTCTCCAAGTATCTTAGTTACTTTTCTCCTTGCTGAGACAAAATATCAAACATCCAAATGTACAGGTGAAAGGTTTATTTTGCTCACAGTTTTCAAAGGTTTCTCTTCATAGTTGTTTGGCTCCAATAATAAAGGGCAATAACAGAGAACTAGTCCACAGCAAAGCAGGGCAGTCAAAGGCAGATAGTAAACACGGCAGCAAGAAACAAACAATCAGCAAAGAAAAATAAGTGGCAAATAACAAGAGATCTGTTTCTGCCCTTCATATTTTATCCAGGCTACACAACTTTAGGGCAGGGAGACCCTGCACTCATGCTGGGTGGACTATGCTTAGTCTTACCCAGAACTATGCCAAACCAGTAGTGGGATAATTCAGTAGTCCCAAACTCTTGATGCCAGCACATTCTAGATACAGCCACATTTGAAAAGCCCACATAAGGCATGGGGCTTGGAGGATTATATCTAGACAGCAAAAAAATATCTTCATCCTTCTCCCTAGTATTTTGTAATATAGTGATCTTAATAGTTTAACTGCTGTAATTAATGCTCTTTAATTTCACATTCTAAAAATTCAGAAATTTCTGATTTTCATTTACTTACTGATTTCTCTTACGTAAAAGAGAAAATGAAAGCAAGCTCCTATCATCTCCTCCCACGACTTACAACTGTGCTAGCGTAAGTGCAAGTTACTCCCTGCCAATGATAGATTTCTAAGGAAATAGTGTCAAATTTCTTAATATCCTGAATAAGCAGCAATTTCTTTTAAGTTTTAATAATTTTCTTTACTTCTCAAATGTTTTGAGTAACTTAACAGTGTCAGGTCTGGAAGTAATGTATGAAACCTCAAAATTGAATAAGCCATGATAAAGTCCCACATCCAAAGAATCTAGATTTTATCCTATGAACTATGAGGAGTTAAAAGGTCTCATAAGTTTTAAAACAAATGTAAGTAACTTACAAAAGTATGGCTATTACACTGAGGTTTGCTTTGTTAGTAGCTGGTTGTCATGAAGAAGAACTAATTGTAAGTATAAGGAATGAAAATCAGAGGCTCTAGGAAGGGTATTAGTAAATTTAAGATATATTCTAGTGTTTATGAAAATAACATTAGTGGCATCCTGAATGTAATAGATATTGTGAGTTTTAGAAACTATGCCTAGGGTTTTGACAATAAGTATTGTCAAGGAATAAGCTAATTAATTAGCTCTCATAGTGAAACAAAGTTAGGCTTTTCTTCAATTTGCAGAGGTTCGGTACAAAAACCAGGGCAAACTTTTATCTCTGAGAATTGGCTACACTGTTCAAGTCATGGCCCTTGACCATGCAGCATGAATTGTAAGAAGCATTTATACAACAAGGTAAACTTCTCTCACATGAACAACAGGCAGTGCAGAAGATAAGGTTCTAGGGTCACTGCCACCAACCATCGATGGAAAGTGCTTAGGAATTGTCTCAGTAACTCTTCTGTCATTGCTGGGACAAATTCCAGACACCCAAAATGAAGGAAATAAAGTTTTATTTAGCTCACAGTAACAGGAGGTTTCAGTCCATACTCAGCTGGCTCCAAGACAGACTGGTACGAGCCTGAAGGCAGCAGTTCATGGTGGCAGAAGGCAGCAAAACAGCAAGAGCAAAAGGGAGGAGCAGCAGCAGCAATGGCTAGAGAGCAGGTCTGTCTCCCTTGTGTTGCATTCAGGCTCTCTGCCCCAGGTTGGATGTAGCACTCACACCCAGAATCCCAGTAGCACTCACACCCATAATTCCAGCAGCACTCACACTCATAATCCCAGTGGATCATGAGTTACTCTCAAACTCTACAAGACTACCAGATGAATGCATGAGGCTTTGGGGGGACAACTAGACATAAACCATTGCCAGAATTCAAATTATTGAATGAAAAATATGAAGTACACTAAGAAAAGTTGCTGGAAAGGGCAGTTATTATGTATGACGGGGGGAAAATTTCAATAGAATGTACTGAATGTACTTGCATGTTTAAAAAGTTAATATCCTAAATATCTGTGTAACAGCACTTTTTGGTGATCATTGTTGTTTCTTCTTACTCACTGTTTCCTATTGTTATTACTCAGATAGTTTTAATGAAAACAGCATGTCAAGTGCTGGTTTTACTTGATGGTTTTGCTGACATAGATTAAAAGGGCATTGATTTTGTGGGATGAGCTGGATAAATCACTTTCATTCCTCCCCTTCTCCCACATTTTAATGTGTTCTTAGATTCAACTATAAAAAGGAAATATGACCTCCTTCACAGGAATTTTAACTTGGATAAATAACAGTGGTTAATAAATAAAAATGACCTGACATTAACATAGAATCCCCCTCTTATTTATGAAACCTGGCTCTAGCTCAAAAAACACATGACTCCCTGCTCCTGGGAGAACACTGTTTCCTCTAAACTGCAGGCTTTGTCATTTTTCTTTACCTGCTGTGGGAGGAATCTTCTGTCCTTTAATTATTACAAAATGTGTATCTCTCTCCTGTTAACTTCAGTTTGAGCCACTTCTTTTTCTACTGCTCATAGGAGCTGCCTGGTGTATTACCAAGTGGAAGTGTTATGTTTTCCTATTGTTGTTTTCTATACAGAGCACATTAAGGAGGATATACCTATAAGATAAATATACATATAATGTTCTTCTATCAATTTTAGGTGTTATCATTAGCAGAATATGATTGTTTCCAATCATATTGGAATTTTCCATTTCCAAATTCAAATGTTGAACTCCTAATCCTGAATAAGAAGGCATTAGAAGAAGGTAGGGCTCCTGGCAGACTGGTAAGCCATGAGGTCAGAATCACTTCAAGGATCTGTGGGTCTCAGTGTGATCCTTTCTACCCAGGGAGGAACCACACAGGAATGAAGAAAAGATAGACAAGAAAACAAAATCTGGGTTAGGTGGTGACTTATCTGCCTCGCTAGTGAGATGCGCTCACCAGCAACAATATGGATGTTTATTTATGCATTTGCAAAGTTGTTAACAGACACAAGGTTGCCTAGTGAGTATTAGCTAGCATTAACCGGTCAGGATGCTTATCTCAGGACTGAGGTAGCTTGTCTGCTTTAGGCCCTGAGCCTAGTCCCATGTATACATATTTGACCTATTTTCTAGCTTCTGCAACTCCCAATATATCTCCCTTTTTTGTTTTGCTGTGCTAGAGATGGGTGTTCCACTGCAATTAAAGAAGCTGTGTTTGAAGAATTCTTTAATGGACCTTTTTACACTTGATGCCAGTTCAAATATTTTAGGTACTTGAATTCAGCAATGTAACCCTATGGAGTCCAATAGTTCATAGTAGTAGTGAGTTATCAGCACAGCTGGTAATTGGCAGAAGCTGGTAGTGACTTGAACCTTCTATAGCTTAGCATATTAATATGGCGTTTCTTTTTCATATCTCCTGGTTACACTTTTCTGCTGGATGGTGAATACTCAGTTAAAGCAAGACCTATATAAATATAAATTTAACTTTTGCTATCTGACAAGGTCAGTCAAATCTCCTCTGGATTTACATTGGATCCATGTAGAGCTTCTGTCAGTGTCAGCCATCTGGATGAGTCACAGCCATTGATTAACCAATTCGCTTTCTGTGAAAGCCTGTGAGCTTTTTTGTTTTTCTCTCTCTAGGTGACTCTCCTTGGGCACACCATACATGGTTGATCACTTTCCTCTGTGGCCCCATAATCTCCTTGATCAGAAAATCAGGGACTACTGAATTACAGGATGTTGCAACAGAGGTTCGCTTATGACCTGCGTCCTCACTGACCCTGAAGGGCTATCCTTATGTCATATTGGCTATCCTTTTAGCCCATCTATCTTTCTAATTTTTAGTTTCTACACCTTAGTTGTTAAGCACCAAGAAGAGAAGTTCAATTACATTACCTGTAACAGAGGAACTAAGCTTAATATTAATATCTATCTGAATATAAAACACTTCAGACTTAAAAATGGAATTCCTATTTTTTGACAACCATAGATATTATAATATTTAAATCCCCATAGAATGTTAAAAGACAACAAGTACATATTTTTGCGCAGAAATTTAGAAATTAAAACCACATATAACATTGTAGCAGAGCAAGCTTGGTAACATTTTGTGACATACTTAAAGTTTTGTTTTGGCGTATCACTTTGACCAATCATCTCTATCTATTACATAAGAGATTTTTTACTTAATTAGCTGTTGTTAAATGATGTGTACATCACACGTTTTTGTTAAAGCAGAGATTTGAATCTAGGAAAACGTATCATCGTGACAAGCAATCTTTGTTTTACAGTATGGAAGACCTGTACAGTTGGAAGCATACATACACTCGATATGCCACAAGATTAACAATAATGAATTACCATACATATGAAAACCTTTGTTTCTTAACTTAGTTTTATACCAAAAGCATTGTTTTTAAAAAGAAAAACCTTATTGTAACTTTTTTTCTGAGAAACTGTATCTTTTAACCAATGACCACTTTATTGAAGGTGTCTTCTAGGAGACTGTTGAGGTTAGTGGGAGCTGCTCATTATTGAGCAAAAAGTTTGGCCACACCTCTTACTCATCAGTTGGACTCCTCTCTATTAATTTCTGCCCACTCTAGGGAATTTTTGCCTAATTAGCTTAAACTTTATGATAAACTGTGTATAAACCAATTTTGATATCATTTATACCAGCTGGTAATTTAGAAGAAAGCTTGCTTTTAAATCTATATCGCAAACTGTATTATGAACAAGGATCAAAAAAGAAAAAAGATGAATAGTTGTTCATAGAACAACACACAAATACATAAACATACACAGAACATATAAATGTCTTTACAAAATCATGAGTGCACTCAACTCTATATTCCAAGCCAGATTAAATTGATAGTAATTCTGTTCATAATTTTCATTTCATTTTATTTTTTTAATTTTAATTTTCTTTTGGCTGACCTGGGGATTTTTTTTTTTTTTTTTGTCTTTTTGAGACAGGATCTCACTATGCAGTTCAGGCTGGCTTAAGCTCACTTTGTAGCTCAGGCTGGTCTCACAACAATTCTCCTGCCTCAGCCTCCCGAGTGCTGGGATTACAGGCCTGCTTGAACTGGGGATTGAACTCAGGCCCTTGTGCTTGCTAGGGAAGTGCTTATTCTACTGAGTCACCTCTGTGGCCTATTGTCATAATTTTTAGAAATTTATAACTATAAATGGACTAGTCAGGTTTGTTATAAATCAGTTAGCAGATATCTCTTATTAGAAAAATTTGGAGGGAAAAACATATTTTATCTATAATTAATATGCATCTTTTGTATTTTTGTCTTAATACTAGTAAAATTTAGCTGTTCTGTTTTATATATTTTATCACCTATTTAAACCTTAGATTTTCATTCTGTCATTTTCTTCAGCAAGCCCCAGGTTGAATCTAGCCTCATTGCTGCTAACTTCTCCAGATCTGGCTTCATGGTATACCCTGATAGCGTGTTCTGGTACCCAAATAGCTCATTCAGCATTCTCTGGAAAAACACAAGCATACCATTTCCCCCAGGTTACTAGTGGACTGGGTCCCCTCCATTTTCCAGTATGAAGATCTCTCCAAACAACCCTTCCTAGCCTTTTTTATTCTTACTTGATTGAAGTCTTTCTGCTACCACACTCTTATCTTTTGTAGAATTAAAAAATTTAGTAGTATATGTTGGAGGGATTGATTCCCCCCTATTTTGCAATTGAATTTTAATTGTACAGTAATAAACCTGTATCCTGTATTTTGGAAGAGGAGGCAGTACATTTCTTCACTTAACCTAATATGGTCTATCTGTGAAAAAAAGCAAATTAATTTAACATATCTGAAGAACAATGACAGTCAATAACACACAGGATAGTAGCCCAAAATCAAATGGAGCCAACTAATATTACGCAATAAAGTCAGAAAATCATGAATGATTGATCTGATCAGTTTGGAGCACATCATATCTTTGTTGGATAAGTTGACCCAAATATGAAAAACATCATAACATGTACTCCTTTGGAGGCCATCACTAGGCCTTTTATTATCTAAATGGGTTATCAAAATCAAGCTATTTAAACCACACTGCTTTTAGATTATACTCTGAACCTCTGTATTTGTTTGTAAAATATCAAAGATTTTATATCAATTTTAATTTAAGCCTATAAAATAAGCAAATTTGTAAGAAATTTTAGGTAATCTTTTAAAACATCGCCATTATTGCAAATCTTAGGAAGTAGGATTTTTCTAAAGCAAATCTTTTTCTAACAATTAATTAGTTGTTTGGTACATGGTCTTGCTGTGCAGCTCATACCTGGCTGGCATGCAGTACTGGGGAGAAAACCCAGGTCTTTGCACTTGCCAGGCAGGTGCTTATACCACTGAGCTATCTCTCCAGTCTCCCCCTAAAAAGCAACCTATTTTTACTTTTAGGATAGAAAGGGCCTTTTATTTTAACCACCTTAGGGGGAAATGTAAAAACTTTCCCTTAGTGTCAATTGTAGCTAGTGGAGAGAGAACCATTCTTATTTCCTGCTTTTCTGCTTAGGTCTGTTCCTGGAATAACGGCCCTCTGTATCTCTCAAGGTGGACAACCCAATGCCTTACATGTGGAAAAACCCTTTAAAATATATTTTTTACTTTTTAATCCAATATTTCTTTTTAATGTTTAAAATCTTTTTATTAAATAAAGAATGAGCAATTGAGCAATATATGAGTCTGGCATAATCAGTGTCAATGACATAGGGCAAAAATCTGGAGACCTTTTAAAATGAGACTGCCATGGCCTAACAAGATTCCCAAAGGGGCCAAACATACTCACTGGAAGGAGGATAGCCTTTTTAACAAATGGTGCTGGAAAACATGGCTTTCTACATGCCAAAAACTAAAATTTGACCCAGCTCAATCACCATGCACTAAGTTAAAGTCAAAATGGATTAAAGGTCCATCCCGCCCACGCCTCCATCCCGCCCACGCCCGCCCAGCCCCTGAGACCGGCCAGAGACAGCGCGGCCAACTCCCCCATCCTGCTCCATCCCGCCCGCCCCCGCCCAGCCCTTGAGACCCACCAGAGACAGCGCAGCCGACTCCGCATCCAGCGGCCTCCTGGTTCCCATGCCAAGCTCGCCCAGCGAGAGCGAATTTACCGGATTCACCAGGCTTCCCAGCTCAGTGAGAATGTGGTGAGTCTGAGGGAGAGCCTTTGGCTTTTCCCACGCGTGCTACGCGGATCCCTGTCCCCAACCCCTCCAAGCCAGTGACTGGCCTGAAACCTCAGGACCCACTCACCAACACCTCCCCGGATCCCCTGACTTAAAGCCCACTGATTGAGTGGGAATTTTCCCGATTCTCTGGGCATCAAAGGTCAGTGAGTGCAGAACCTCAGGCCCGTCGTGCCTGAGATACATTTCCCAGGGATTAAGCTGCCCGTCACCTGCCGTGGCCTGGTGACAGCTCCAGGCACACTGTGCCAGAGAAACACTTCCAGGTGATTACTGGTCCCACCCCACAGCCCCAGACCCAGTGCACGTTGGCCTGGAGTGAGAACTCCAAGCCTGCCACACCGGAGGGACATTTCTCAGCAATCCACGGTCCCATGCTACGAACCGAAACCCAGCACAGCCTGGTCTGTGAGTGAGGGCTCCAGGCCCACTGCACCAGAGGGACCTTTCCCAGCCTTCTTGGGTTACGGCCTGTAGACCCGGACCCAGCACAAGCTGGCTGGCTCAGTACAGCCTACTCAGTAAATAAGATCATCCACTATCCTTTTGTGAGCCCAGAAAACCCACCAAAGCCCAGGCCCACCCACCTGGGGAACGACCGGCCTGACACAGGAGGGCTGACCCCGGGAACCAACATAGGGGAACCAGAGGAGCTGCAGCAAAAAAGGAACTGAACACAACAGCTAGACCCAGGATAGGCATACCTGGAAAATCTCAAACTTAATAGACTGGCACCCGAATCTCATAACAAGCTAAGGTTATAGCTGCACCAAAGCTCTACACCAAAGGTCAAAGATCAGTACTATACAAAATGACAAAGAGAAGGGGAAAAATGCAATCCCAGACC
>PVKA01034359.1:0-23538 GCA_004027165.1 Ctenomys sociabilis
AAAGGAAAGGAAAGGAAAGGAAAGGAAAGGAAAGGAAAGGAAAGGAAAGGAAAGGAAAGAAAAGAAAAGAAAAGAAAAGAAAAGAAAAGAAAAGAAAAGAAAAGAAAAGAAAAGAAAAGAAAAGAAAAGAAAAGAAAAATCACACATGCCAGAGGAATAAGCATAACTTCTGGGGGTGCTAAAAGAACTGAACATATAAATTTTGGTCAAAATTGAACAGTAAAAGAAAACGGACATAAATATCAAAAATGAACAAAAGATTTGAAAGGGCATGACTCTGAAGAGGATATACATTTGACAAATATACATATAAAAAGATGTCCAACGTCACTAGCCATTAGGGCAATGCAAATTAAGAATAGAGCATGTTATCACCACATATCTACTAGAACAGCTAAATCAAAAAGAAGCTGTAATACTACATGCTTGTCTGGGAGCAAACAAACTGGACATTTTACACATTTCTGGTGGGATCATAAAATGGTAAAACTTCTCTGGAATGTATAATGTACACTTCCAGAAACAAGATAGCAGTTTCTTAAACAAAACATACACATACCATAGAATGCACTCAAAGTTGTTTGTGAGAAAGAACAGAAGGAGCTCATGACTGCTCTGTGTCACCACAGTGGCTGCCTGGTATCAGCCACTGGCCAAAAGAGCTTCTTGTAGAAACTGAGGGCCAGTTAGTTGACCAAATGGTCTTGAAGCTCCCAGCTAAACATGCAGGAAATGAGCAAAATGGAGAACTTATTTTTTATTATTAATTTTATTGAGAAACAAATAGCAATGAGACAGTTTAAAAACAAATTAATAGGGCAGTTTCAATAATTAATACACTGCATATTATTTTGTCTTTGTAGTGGTTATTCATAGTACAAGATGCAGACATGCTATCCTGTCCACAAACACTATTAGTACAAATCTTTCTTTTCACTGATTTAAGCAAATGTAGGTGTATATCTATCCTAACTATACTGTATATATAGATACAAAATGGTCTTTCATTTGTATCCCCTTTTTTGTTTAGTTTTGTCAGAGATGGGTATCCCATTGCCATTTAAATATTGTAGTGCATGAATTCATCAAAATATTCCAATATAGTTCAATAGTCCATAATAGTAGTTGGTTATCCATAGGACTGGCGATGTCTTGAGCTTTTTACAGCTCAGCAAATGGAGAATTTCAACCTGGACTGAAAGTCATGAAGAACATCTCATACTATAGTACTTGGAAAAAAGCAAAATACCAAGCCTCATATCCCAGGATGCCAAGACCCTGGGGTTCACAGTATGGACTCCACGATGTTCTGATATCTGAGACTGAAACTTCACCAGTGTCTTTGTACCTGCCAGTAGCTAGTGAGACTTTTGGGAGTCAAGTGCCTGTTGCACTAGGCAAACTTCCCTCTGAGTACCTGCATGAACACATTCTAGGCAAGGGGTTCAGCAACAACTCTGGCACAGAGCACAGATTAGATTCTTCTGGGAGAATGAAGGCCTATGATCAGCTATAGATGCTGCAGAAAGTGAAGAACACCATGCTGCCTTACCATATGGGCTTCAAGCCTTCCACCTACAAGATGTTGTTCATATAGAACATTGCATTCATAAAGATCACAGTACTGAGAATCCTCCATGAAGAGCTTCTCAGCCTCTACCTTTAACCTCAGCACCATGGAACATGGCTAGGTAGCCAAAAACGATTGTCACCACACCTGACATTGCCCTGGGTGATCTGTTTCAGACTGGTGCTACCTGTGTCCATGCCAGTAGATGCTGCTGCTGTCCCTGTGTGCTGCCTCCCCTCTCCCTTTTCACCCATAAACATAAGGTGGGGGGTGAGAGAGACATCCATTAACAAATGAATTTCAGGGGCATTATGGTGAATGCATGAAAGCAAATTCAAAAGGTCATATATTATAGAATTCCATTTACACATTTTCTAAATCAGAAAATTATAGAGATGGAGAACAGATTAGTGATTGCCAGGGACTAGGGCTGGTGGGTGGGAGGGAAGTGGGTGTGGTTAGAAACAGATAGCAGGAAGATGTCTGTGGCAGTGTAACAGTTCTGTATCTTGATTGCTGCCAGCTTACACAGAAATCTACATATTTTTGCAACTGTGGACTTCTAATTGTTTCAAAATTAAAAGTTGAAAAGAGGAATTGCAGACATTGGATAAAGACAATTCTAGAGAGGTATTACACTATAAAAGAGAGCAGAGAAATGGGGTGGATAGTGAGCAAAGGATGGTGACTGAAAAGAAAAAGCTTTAAAAATTTTAACAGGAATAATAGCATAATTGAATCTGATGGAAGAGAACCTGTAGAGGGAAACAATTTTATACTACAGAGAAAAAAGGGGAGAAAATTGCAAAACCGAAATGAAAACTCACAAACCAGTGGAGGGGTTGGGTTTACTAGGAGCAGGGACAGTCCATTTACAGTAATAGTGGAAAGGTCGTAGCGCAGAGTTAGGTGTGAGTACATGCTGGGGTAGAAATTTGTGAGCTTTGTTTTCTGGTTGCCTTTATTTTCTCAGTGAAGCCAGAAAGAAGGTCAGGGACTGAGAATGAGGATGGTAGAGGTTTGAAGGGAGAGGAAAAGGTACGAAATAGTTGTCTAGGAAACCAGCAGAGTAAATGGACTAGGATAATATTATGTGATTTCCTGGCAACATTAAGTGCCCACTTGAGGTTCATGGTCTTGAATTTAAAGTGAGAGTGCCATTTTGTGTTTTTCTTGGGGGATACAGGAAAGGACTAAGAGACACTAGCAATGAAAGAGCAAGGGGATGCAGTTAGGGGGAAGAAGGCATTTCAAGGCACTGAGAGGTTAGCATATTGGAAGGATCAGGTATTGATATATTGGGGTCCCAAAGAATGAGAGAATTAATTGGCGTGATGAAGAATGAGGCAAAAGTGAAAATATTGGAGAACATGGAAGCACATCCAAGATTCTGTAATAGCAACAAGGTAGGAAAGTGGCTATTATATTCAGAGATAGAAAAATTACAGATGGCAATTTTTAGGAAAGAGAAGGGAGAATGATGTAGTAGCAGCAGTGAGGGACCTTAGGGTGAGAGGTCTGAGGGTCCTTGGAGAAATCCAGATTTTAGTTAAATCAAGAAAGCAAGGGAAAGCTGAGTACAGAAGAGCATGCCTATAATTCCAGCTATTTGGGAGGGTGAGGTAGGAGAATCACAAATTTAAGGACAGCCTGAGCAATTTTGCAAGCTCCGGTCTCAAAATAACGTGGCTTGTTTGAAAGGATAAATGTATAGTTCAGTGGTAGAGTGCTTGCCTAGCATGCATGCATCCTTGAGTTTCACCCCCAAAGACACTCATCTACAACAAAGATGAAGAGAACATTTGGCAAACAGAAAGGATACAGCAGCTTTTGCTGATGATTTTGTGTTCTCAGAAAGGTGACTGCCAACATTCTCATCCTATCTGACACCCTTTTGAGAATGAAAGATGCAAAACTGAGCAGGAGAGTAACACAACATACATAAACTGAGATTGTGTGGGCAAGCAAGGACTATGGATTTAGAGAATACAATAGAAGGTTTCAGGATCTGAAGAAAGCAAAGAGGTGCAGATAGGTCAAGGAAATATAGAGTTGTGTATGAGCGTGGGAGCTCAGAACAGAAGGCATTTGTGTGTGACCAGGGAGTTCCAGTGTTCTTGGGATAACTCACATTAGCAAAGATAAAGGGCATAAAGAACTTGGCTCTGATCATGGGCAGATCGTCATGGCTATGTGCGTGCTGAGAGGGAGAAGCAGATAGGTGCTCATGGCTTCCTTTCCCTCCTACCAGCACAAATGCAGAGTCCCAGAGGCATGGATTTGTATTCCCAAACAATGACAGTAACTTATTTTATTCCCCACCAGAAAAAAAAAAAAAACACCTTTATCTTTCTGAAACTCCTTGTGTTTCCTGTGTGAGACATTTTAGGAATTGGAACTAGATTGACTACAGATGAGGAAATCCACGTACCTAACTATGAGAGGCTGAAGATGGCAAACTAGGTGGAGTCTCCCATAGGAGGTGTTGGGAAGTGCAGCAACATTGTATGTAGACACTAAATCGACCTCACAGAAGTAGAGAACAGAATAATGGTCATCAGAGGCAAGTAGGGAGGAGGTGTGAAAGATTCATTAGTCATTAAGTCTAAAAATACAGTTAGGAAGAATACCTTCTTGTGTTCTATAGCAGAGTATAGTGAGTATAGTTAGCAGAAATTTATTGAACATTTCAAAATAGCTAGAAGATTTTGAATGCTTCCAGTCCAAAGAAATGATAAATGCTCAAGGTGATCAGCATTACTCTGCACTGATTGTATAAACATTGTATACATTTACTTGACTGTGCCTCATAAATATGTGCAATCATGTGTCAATTTTCAATTTTAAAAAGTAAACTATACCAAGCCAAGTAGGAAAAAGTGCACAGCAAGCCACTTCACTCAAAAACTCTGAGTGCACAAGAACTCAGAAGTTAAGATGATGCTTAAGAATTCAAGTGCTTAGCTCTTATTCTGTTTTGGGCTTTGTTTTTTGTTTTTGATTTTTGATGCTGGATATTGAACCCAAGTCCTTGCACATACCAGGTAAGTGCTCTGCCACTGAGTCACACTCCTACTTGTGTTCATTTTTTATTTTGAGACAGGGTCTCACTAAGTTGCCCAGGCTGCCTTCAAACTTGTAATCCTCTCGCTGAAGCCTGCCAAGCTGAAATTACCAATATGCACCCAGGCTCCTTTTGAATTTTCTATGACATTTCTCCAAATGTGTTATACGGTCTCCTGATTTCAGTTACTATCAATGAGCACATACTTCCAAACTTATCTTGGCCTAACTTCTCTGCTAGACTTAAAACCGTATGGATAACTACTTTCTTGGTATCTTAGCTTGAAAATAGATCTTAAACATTCAACCCTCTTTTTTTCTCTCAAAACCAGCCCCCATCTGACATGTGTCATCTCAGTTGTGGGAAAACTATCTTCCAGTTACTTGAGCCAAAATATCTTGACCACAAATTTAACCCTAATTATAGCCCCAGACCTCCTTGACTTTTTCTTAACAAGCCATATCCAAACCACATATTAGCAAATCCTTTGCTTTTCTTCAAAATATACCCAGAAGAATATCACTTTCCACCTTCACCACTACCACACTATTCCTAGATATCATGATGTCTCAGCTGGCTTATTGTAATGCAATATTCTCCTAATTAATCCTGATCCTACCCATGCCACTCTATATTCTACCTGCAATAGAAGCAAATGATCTGTTTATAACACTAATCAAATTATGCCACTACTCTGTTCAAAACCCTTCAGTGACATTCCCATGTTACTCAAAAGAAAATGAGTATTACTTATGAGAGCCTACAGGAAGGTCCTCTATAATCTACTGCATTCATAGCTCTATAACTTCAACTCCCATCATTTCTACCTCACTCACTGCTTTGGACAGAATGACTTTGTGTTTCTGTTTTTATACTTTCCATCCTCAGGGCCTCTACAATTCTCTGTCTCTATCTCTGTCTGTGTGCGTGTGTGCATGTGCATGTGCGTGTGTGTGTGTGTGTGTCTGTCTGTCTGTCTCTGTCTTTGTCTCTGTCTCTCTCTGTCTTTGTGTCCATGTCCCTATGTCCCTGTCTCTCCTCTCTCCTCTCCCCTCTCCTCTCCCACCTTCTCTCTCTCTCTCTCTCTCTCTCTCTCTCTCTCTCTCTCTCTCTCTCTCTCTCTCTGTATAGAAAACCCTCCTCTATTGCTCCCAAATATCCCCATTGCAAACTCCCTCTCCTTTAAGTTGGGTCCTTGTTATATGTATTCATCTTTCCTTCTACTATTCCTTCTCAATACTACCCCATTCATTATCTATTCCCTTAACTTGTTTTTCTTCCAGCACTTTTTATAGCATTGGTACATACCATGTCAGCAATGCTTCCTTCCACTACAGTGTGTTTCATGAAGGCCAGAACTTTGCTTTGTTTATCACTGCATCTTTAACAGCATGACGAACAGTACCCATAACATGCTGTGCAATCAACAGACAAAATAAAATAGACAAAAATAAAATTTAAATTGCATAATTCACATGTATCTTAAATAAAATGCTGGTTTTATATTTATTCCTAGATACTTTATAGGTTTTATTCTATTGGAAATGAGAACTTTCCTTAAAATTACATTTTATTTAATTTCTACTATATAGAAACTATTGTACATGTGTATGTGCTTTATATATACCAGCAACATTATTGAGTTCTCTTATTCGAATAGTTTGTTTATAGATTCTCATAGAATCTTTAAATAACCATATCATCTATAAATTCTAATTTTGTCCTCTTCTTTAATATTGGTTCCTTTTTAAAGTGTCTTTTTTTTTTTTTTTTTTTTTTTGCAGTACTGGGGATTGAATTCAAGACCCTGCACTTTCCAGGCAAGTGCTTACTCTACTGAGCTATCTTCCCAGCCCTAAAGTGTCTTAGTATGTTCATTGAAATTTCGAGTATGATGGGCCAGTGAAATAGCTCAGCAGTCTAAAGCACCTGCCTAGGCAAGCGTAGGCAAATTCGCAGGGACCTTGGTTCAATCCCCCCACACCACATGTAATGCCAGCCCCGCCCCCAGGGTGGACTGAGCCAGCCACAAAAATAAAGAAATTTCTAGTATCATGTTTGATAAAAAAGGACTGGGTTTGTTTTTTGTTTTGTATTTTAGGGAAGGGTCTACAGGATGCTCAGTGTCTCACTACTAGATTGGACTCATAGTGATTCTCCTGTTTACCACCTCCTAAGAGCTGGGATTACAGGCGTACATCACCATGCCCAGTCACAATTGCTGTCTCAGTGCACCCTGGGGGCAGGGCTAGCACGTCAGGCCCAGGCATGAACTCTAGCCCTTGTACATGTTTGCAGGTAGCTTAATCCGCTGAATTATTTGGCCAGCCCCAAAGAACCATTTTGTTGTGAGGAAAAAAATATATATAAGGCGGGTGTGGTGGCGCATGCCTGTAATCCTAGCACTCAGGAGGCTGAGGCAGGAGGATTGCTATGAGTTCGAGACCAGCCTGAGCTACAAAGTGAGCTTAAGGCCAACCTGAACTGCATAGTGAGACTGTCTCAACAAGACAAAAAAAAAATATATACATATATATATGTGTGTGTGTGTGTGTGTGTGTGTGTGTATAAAATAGTTATGATAGATATACAGCTACTTTTTCTTAGTTAAATGAAAAGAAATGTTTGTATTAATATTGTTTAAACAAGATATCAGGGCCGGAGAAATCGCTCAGTAGAATAAAGGCTTGCCTGGCAAGTGCAGGGTCCTGAGTTCAATCCCCAATACCGCAAAAAAGAAATAAACAAGATATCATTTCTACAGCTTATCCCCTGAATAACTACTATGAAGACAACAATATGCAATTATTAATTATCGCAACTATCCTACTAACCTGTTTTAAAAATGTTTCACTTCAATTTTATCTTTTGTTTTCCTCATTAAAATGAATTTTTTAAAAAGAAAGAAAGGCAAGGAATGTTAAAAAAGGGATAATGGTGCTAGGTTTCATTAAGTTTTGGGTGAATATTTTTTTTCACTTCTATATTGGTTCTCTTTAGTTGTTTATATTTAAACAGTGAATGTGTAAAAATTAATTGGGTTTGTACAACTAAGATGATAATATACCTTTTCTACTTTTTACCTTATAATGTGGTAAACATTAAGGGTCTCTAAGCCATTCTTGAAATAGTGGGTTAAATACTACATGTTTTGGTTGTTTTATGGCTACTAGAGAATAAACCTGCTTGCACTCTAGCTAGGAGTTTTCATGTACGCTTACAGTAAAATGTGGCATAGAAATTTTTCTTGTACTGCCTCAATCAGATTTGGATATCAAGATTTTTCTAGCTTCAAAAAATGTGTAAGGTTTCCCTAGTCACTAGGAAAGTTGGTATTATATAGTGTTTTGAAGGTTGACCTTCTTTTAGGGAATGTTTTACTACCAATTTGACATATGTAACTGTTACCAGTCTATTTAGCTTTTGAAAGGTATATTTTAGCTAGAAATGTTTTTGTTGAATATAGATTTGCAACTATGTCTTCACAGTCTTCAAATGGTATTTTTTCACTTAGCAGTCTTTGTAAAAAACTAAATATTTTAATTTTCACAAAGTCCAACTTATGAATTTATTTCTATAGACCAACTTATTTTTAGTGGTATTATAGATAAATATATGTACCTGGTCCAAGATTTATTAAAACATATTTTCTACTGTATTTTCTTCTGAATATTTATAGCTCTAGATTTTTTATTTAGGCCTTTAATATTTGGAGTTAAGATTTTTAAATGGTAAGAGACATATGACAATATTTTTGTATATGAACACTTAATTATTTAAGCACCATTTGTTGAAAAACCTGTTCTTGTGTTTTTGCATCTTTTTCAGAAACCAATTCTGTGGGTCTATATTTGGTCTCTGTACTCTGTTCTATTGATCTATTTACCTATAGCCATGACAATCCCACGATGTTTTGATCATTGTACCTTTATAACAAATCCTGAAGTCAATTGCTGTAAGTATTCCAAAGTTCTTCTTTTTTCAAAAGTGTATTCAACTATTCTAGATGTTTTGAATTAAGACATGAACTTTAGAATCAGTTTGCCTATTTCTTCCATTAGATTTACCAATTAATTTGGGGACAACTGGTATCCTAACAACATTAAACTTCCACATTCATGATGATGATATACCTCTCAATTTATGTCTTTTGTAATTCCTTTTTAGCAGTGTCATTTTAGTTTTTGATGCACAGATCTTACATATATTTTTTCAGATTTGTATTTTTAAGTGCATTATATATTTAAATGCAATAGTAAATAGAATACATTTTTTAAGTTGAGTCTTTGGTATTTTGCATTTAGAATATGGGAATGTAATTGATTGTTTTATGTTGATTTTATACAGCAACATTGCTCAACTCATTTATTAGTCCTAGTAACTCCTCTGAACTCTTAGGATTTTCCATTTAGACTATCACATCAGCTGAGTATTTTACTTATTTTCTACTTTGTATAGCTTTTCTTTGCCTAGCTTTGTGTACCATTATTTTATCTCCAGTAAAATAATGAGTATAAGTGGAAAGCAGATATCCTTTCCTCCTTCTGATCTTGGGGCACACATTCAGTCTCTCATCATAAGTAAGATACTATACATAGAATGTTGTGGATGGCCTTTAGCAGGCTGAAGAAATTTCTTTTTTCTTAGATGTATTCTTGAACTACATATGAACTATAACACTCATTCATGATGTAGCTGATGATTTTCTAAAATTTTGTGATAGGTGTAGATCATAGTTTTGGGTTTGGTTTGGTTTTTAAGGCTTTTTCTTTCTTTGCAGTACTGGAAATTGAAGCCAGAACCTTGAAAAGACAAAAGTAAATGTTCTACAAATTAGCTCCCTTCTTAGCCTTTTTAATTTTTTTTTTTTTTTTTTGAACTGGGGATTGAACTCAGGCCCTTGTGCTTGCCAGAGAAGCACTTATTCCACTGAGCCATCTTCCCAGCCCCTCCCAAATAACTGGGATAACAGGCTTGCACCACCTTTCCCGGCAGGTTTTATTTTGTTCTCGGGTTTGAGACTAATGCTAGCCACATACCATTAATTAGAATTGTTTCCTCATCTATATTCTGGAAGAATTTGTCTATTTTTTCCTTAACTGGTTGGCAGAATTTATCAATGAAGTCATCTGTGCCATGAATTTACATTGTGGAAAGGTTTGTAAATAAAAATTCAGTTTCTTTTTCAGTAATGGGTCAGTTCAAATTATCTACTTTTTCTAGAGTGAGTTTGGCAGTTTGTTTCTTTCAGACAATTTGCCCATGTTTTTCTATGTTGCTGGATTTATTGACATCAAATTGTTTTTAAAATTCTCTCATAATCCTTTCAATGTTTCTAAGATCTGTAGTAATATCCCTCCCTTTTGTCCTTGATACTAATGAACAGTATCTTCTCTTTTGTTGCCTTAGTCATTCTGAATAGATATTTAAGAGTTGTATTGATTTGTTCAAGAAACCTGTTTTTCATTTCATTGATTTTTCTTCTATTTCATGTTATAGTGATTTCTGCTCTTATACTATTTCTACTCATCTGTCTTATGTGTGTTTGAAGTGCTTCTTTTTCTCTGGTTCTTTAAGATTGAAGCATTGGCTATTTGTTACAGACCTCTCTTTTTTTCTAATGTAAATGTTTGGTGTTATAAGTTTCCCTCCAAGCATTGCTGTAGTTGTCATCCTCATATTTTAATATGTCATATTCTCTCTCTGTCTCTCTGCCTCTCTCTCTCTCTCTCTCTCTCTCTCTCTCTCTCTCTCTCTCTCTCTCTCTCTCTCTCTCTCTCTCTCTCTCTCTCTCTCTCTCTCTCTCTCTCTCTCCCCAGAGTATTGCTATGCACTTCAGTCTGGTCTTTAACTCACTATGTAGCCCAGGTAGGCCTTGAATTCACAACAGTCCTGCCTCAGCCTCTGGAGTGCTGACATTAAAAGTGTGTGCAACCATGTCTGGTTCATATTCTCATTTTCATTTTAGTCAGAATGCTTTGTAATTCTTTCTGTGATTTATTGATTTCAAAATCAAGAAATTTTTAAGGAAAATATATTTATACACAGTCACCCAGTTTTGGTTTCTTCATTTCTTTATGTAGCCTGGTATTGTATTTCTACACAGAAAACTTCCTTTAGCATTTCTTGAGGCATTGGTTCACTAGTAATAAATTATTTTTGCTTTTGTGCATCTGCAAAGGTCTTAATTTTTCTTTTTTTGTTTTTGAAAGCATTTTGGCTAGTCATCAAACTTTAATGTAATGGGATATTTTTCTATTTGTCCTTAGAGATGTCACTTTACTGTCTTCTGGCTTACAGAGATTCTAATGAAAACTATGCTACCATTTTTCTCTTTGTTCCTCTGCACATAATGTGGTTTTTATAGTTTCTTTTAGGATATTTTATTTATCATTTCTTTCCTTTCTGTCTCCCTCCTTTGTATGTATATGTGTATATATGTATATATATATATATATATATATATATATATATATATATATGTATTTAGGGGGGATAGGGATGAAACCCAGGACTTCATGCATGTTAGGTAATTCTTGTTGAGTAACTTAATTTCAACATCTTCATACTTCTTATGATTTTAGGCTGTGGAGCATCTTAAGATTTGTGGGTTCATATATTCATCATATTTAGAGAAAGTTTGCCTGTTCCTTTTTATATTATTATTTTTGCCCTCTTCTCTGTCCTTTCTTAGGAATCACACATACATTAGGTTGTTTGCAATCATCCCACAGCTCCATAATTTTCTTCTCATTTGTTTTCAGATTTTCCTGCAAGTTTCTTTTGGTATCATTTTTATTGCCTGCTGTCAATCAAGTTCACTAATCTTTTTGTCTTAGTCCTTACCCACTTCCATTTCCTAATCTTTTTTTAATTGCAGGATCTAATCTACTGCTAATCCTATCCAATGTATTTTATAACAGACATATTTTCATCTCTTTGGGGACATTGTACATCTCTTTTATACATTCTGTTTCTCTCCTTAATGTGTGTATGCATTCCTCTGCATGTCTGGAATACAATGGTTGTTTTAATATACTGCTGTTAATTCCATCATTTTTGTCATTTGTGGAACTGTCACTACAGATTTTCCCCTTATTATGAGTCATCTTAACTATTTCTTCACACAATTGCTGATTTTTTAATTGAATGCAAGATATTCTTTATTTTATGTGGTTTAATACTGAATTCTTGTATTTCTTTTGACAATTTTTAGCTTTTCCTGCGATGCAGCTACACTAGATAGAAAGAGTTTGGTGTGCTTGGAATTTGCTTTTAATTTTTGTAATAGAAATCTGGAAAGGCAAACAAAAATAAAATTGAATTTTCCTCATTACCAAAAAGGGAAAGAGATATTTTTTGTAATATTTTCTTAAGAAATCTAGTGCTATTTTTGTGGATCCTTCTTCTTTCCCTTTGATATGTATGTAAATCTTTTTAAAATCTAAACAAGCCTTGTGACAGCCTTGTAACTAAGAAATGTTTTTCTTAAAGGATTTGGAAGCCAACTCTTTGAAATGTGAGTGTTGAAGGAGAGAACAGCTCTATCTCCCTGTCATCCTGGGAGTTTACCCTGGATGTCTCACTCTAAGCTGTAAGCACCTGTTTGTCATGAGATACAGTTTGATTTTTCTTTCAGATAAAGGCAATTATCTAGCACAGATGTTTAGTCCCAACTACTAGTGAACTTAGGATGAACTATGCAAGAATGCAGAGCAGCCCCCCAGTCAGCCTGCATACATCCCAAGATGTCGAGTGGATGCTTGAAACTGTGGATACTACCAAATCTCACATGTATATTGCCTATATTTCTCCTATGCATAGTAACAAACCCTATTTATTTTTCCTATACATAACTATGTTAACATTTAATTTATAAATTATGCACAGATTAACAACATAACAAAATAGAAAAATGATAAGTGTATAATGTAATAAAAGTTATTTAACAACTACAGTTTATTTCTGGAATTTTCCATTTAAATATTTTGGACAGCTGTTCACTTTGGGTAACTAAAGCCATGGAAAATGCAACCACAGGTAACGAGAGGATTATTATGCAGTAGTTTCCTATATCAGAGGGATTGATTCTAAGACCACCCCCCATACCAAAATCTGCATATGTTCAAGTGGTATCACATTTTCATGTAACCTTGAAACCATTTGTAGATTATTTATAATACCCAGTTGTTATGCTATATTGTTTAGGGAATAAACACAAATAAGAACAGTCTGTACAGGCGCAGTAGAGACACAACTTTTTTTTTTCAAAATATTTTAAATTTGCTATTGGTTGAGTCCACAGGTTGGAGAGTTCTCTGTAGAGGTAGTGGTATTGTCAAGCTCTCTTATACAAAAACAATTTATCATTTGTTTTAAAAATATATGTGTTAGATACAGTAAATACAAAAGAATGGGATCATTTCTGTTTTTGCAATTCATTGGCATAAGTCTGGTTTAATGTTTATTCAATAATAAAACTAGAACTTGAGATATAGCTTAGCAGCACAGTGCCTGACTGGCAAGCACAAAGTCCTGAGTTCAATTCCTGGCAATGAGGAAAAAATCAAAAATTTATTTTCTCTCTTTTTATGTTTACAGAGATTATATCTTTGGTTGGCATGAAGTTTTAGTTTTTCTGAACAGATCTGAGCAGCAGTTTCACTCTGTACTGAGGCAATATTCTGTGAAAGTACTCTACCTGAAGCTCTGGCCTTGGCAGAGCTCTAAAATTTGCTCTGCTTACTGGTGTCTTGTGATTCATTCCCTAGCCTTGGGTAATATTTCTGCCTGTCCTTACTGATTAGTAACTCGGCCTAATACTGAAAGAGACCATGAGCATATTCTGAAGTATTCTCTCTCTCTCTCTCTCTCTCTCTCTCTCTCTCTCTCTCTCTCTCTCTCTCTGTCTGCCTTCTCTCCCCCTCCCCTTCCCCTCTTCCTCTCCTGATTTTTCCTTTCTCCTCCCTTTGTCCTCCCCCTCTGCCTCCCTCTCTCTCTCTTCTAGCTTTCCCTCTCCCTAGATCTATTTCTCCATCATCCTTACCTTAACCTATGAACTAATAACCTTGTCCCCTCTTAAATCCATTTTACTTTTTCCATATTCATTGAGGGTTATGATTAACAAAATTTATATTTATTTCAGGGACGCAACATGTTTTGATATATGTATACATTACAAACTAAATACCATACAGCAAGCTAGTTAATATACTTATCATCTCACATAATTACGGTTTGTGAGCATGTGCGTGCGCGCGCATGTGTGTGTGTGTGTGTGTGTGTGTGTGTGTGTGTGTGTGTGTGTAAAATACTTGAGCTCCAGTCTCCCTGTCATTGTACTGCTATTGGTGTTTTCCACCTGGTGCAACTTCTTAGAGCTTTCTCCCATGTTTCTATATATTAAGTTAAAGGGTTTTTTTGCTGCCTTTTTTCTAATATGGGTTTGTGACTTATTTCTACTGTATTGTTCTGAGATATATAAGCTGGATGTCTTTATTTATTGGCTTTTAATTTTTTTTTCATTTTTATTAGCATATTTTACAGTACACAATGATTACATTCATTGTGGGCAATTGGTATGCGTACATAACACATCTTATTTTTTTTTCTCCCCTCTGCCCTGTTTTTAAACTTTTTTGCCAGCATCACATTTATTTTATAAGTCCTTATCAAGTTAATTATAAATACATATTAATAGACTAAGAGGCTAAAATAATAAAAACACATAGAATAATTATACTAAATTAAGGTACAATTTTAGCTGAATTGTCTAGGCTGGATTACAGTAACATTTTTTTCTCTTGTTTTTTTTTTATTTTTTACTTTATATATTGGGTTTCTCATACAAGAGAAATCACATGATATTCAAATCTGTGCACCTGATTTATTTCACTTAATATTATGGTCTCAAGTTACATTAATTTTTCCAACAAATGACACAAATTTAGCCTTTTGTGGCAGTATAGTACTGCACTGTATATACAAGTCACATTTTCCTCATCCATTTATTTATAGGTTGACATAAAGTCTACTTTCAAGATTCAGCTATTATGAATTATGTTGCTATAAATATGGACAAGCCTACATCATTCCAATACGATGTATTGGATTTTTGAGATGATACCTAGAAGGAAAAATAGCTAGCTCAAATGGAATTTGTAGTTTTAGATTTTTTTAGGACTCTCTGAGATGATTTCCATAGTGGCTGTACCAGTTTATTCTCCCACCAAAAATTAAGAATGAGTTCTATGCCGCATAGACTCTGCATCATTTATTATTGGTTGATTTCTTTATGATATCTGTTCTTTCTGATGTAAGACAGAATTACAGTGTTGTTTTGATTTGCATTTCTCCAAAGGCCAACAATACTGAACATTTTCTCATGCATTTATTGGCTGCTTGTATTCCTTTATCTGAGATGTGTCTATTCATTTCAAATGTTCATTTTTTTAATGTGTCTTTAACATCAAGGGACCTAATATTTTTGAATTATTTATGTATTCTAGCTGTCCTTTGAGGATTAGCTTTCACAAATTTTATCCCATTCTGAAGGTTCTTTTCACTATAGCAGTGCTTTCCTTGCTCTGAACAAACTCTGTAACACTGTATTGATTCGTTGCTTACTGAGGCTATTTCTTGTGCAACCGAGGTTCTGTTCAGGAAATTTTGCCTATAACCAATGTCTTTAAGAGTTTTACCTATTTTTGCTTTCAGTAGATTGTTTCTATTTTAATGTTTAAATCTTTGATCCATTTTGACTTTAGATGAGTGCATGCTGAAAGAAATGTTTCTAGGTTCAAATTTCAGCATGTGGAAAGCCAGTTTTTCCACCATCATTTGATTAGAAGGTATCTTTTCTCCAGTGAAAGGATTTGACCCGTTTGTTAAAGATAAAGTAGCTGAGTATGCCTAGAGTTTTGTCTATTCTGTAACCATTGATCTACAAGTCTGTATTTTGTCAATACCATGCTGGGCTTTTTAAAATCACTGTAGCTTTTTAATATAATTTGAAGTATAGGATTGTGATTGTCCCAGCCTTGCCTTTGTTATCCAGATTACTTTTGCTATTCTAGGTCTGTTCTTGTTCCAAATGAATTTTGTTTTTCTGGTTCTGTGAAAAATGCTATTAGTATTTCGACTGTGATTGCATTAAATTTGTACAACAGATTTGAAAGTATGGCCATTTTGACTAATGGTTCTTCCTATCCAAGAACATAAAATACATTCCCATTTTCAGATGTCCTCTTCAATATGTTCTTTCAGAATGATGCAGCTTTCCCGGTAGAGTTCTTTCACTTCCTTGGTGTAATGGCTTGTTTCCAAATGTCCCCCCCTTAGAAAGCCTCATGAAGTCATAGGTAGGGATTATCAAAGGTGGCTGGATTAGGGTGTGTTAATGTGGATTAAGGGTGTAATCTGGGATTAAGGGGGTGCCTAATGGAAGCCACAACCTGAGTGTGTGTTGAATGAATCAATAGACTTATAGCTCTAATAGTGTAGAAAGGGACAGGAAGAAGGCAAGCCTGTTGCTGCTGTTGCTGCTTTTTGCTGCTTCACTGTCTCCTTCCTGCTTTACCATGGACAATTTTTCCACTGTCATCCTCTTCTGCCATACTACTCCGCATAGGAGCCAGCTAACTATGGACTGAAAACTCTACAAACTGTGAGATGAAATAACTTACTTTAACTTTGGGAATAAGGTATTTTTGTCTCAGAAATGAGAAAAGTAACTTAGACACTTGCTTAGGTTAGTTACTAGTGTTTCATTTTCCTTTATGCCATTGAATAAGTACTATTTCACTATTTCTTCTCTGTATGTTTGTTACTGGTGTAGAAGTATGCTATTGACTTTTGAGTGTTGAATTTGTGTCTTAATATACTACTGAAATTTGTTATTACTTCTAGGAGTCTTTTGGTGAATTTTGGGGATCTTCTATATAAAGGATCATGTCATCTGTAAATAATAATTTAATTTAATTCTTCCCAATCCATATCCCTTTTATTTCATTCTCTTGTCTAAATGTTTTAGCTAATATTTTAAGAATTACATTGAAGGGGCCGGGAAGATGGCTCAGTGGAATAAACACTTCCCTGGGAAGCGCAAGGGCCTGAGTTCAATCCCCGGTGCCACACACACACACACAAAAAAAAAAAAAGAATTACATTGAATAGAAGTAGTGACAATGGACACGCTTGCCTTATTCCTAATTTTAAAGGAAAAACATTCAGCCTCCATTCAATACGATTTTGGCCATTGCTTTGTCATAGATGGCTTTTATGAGATTGAGATAAAGGTCTTCCTTCTATTTTATTCAGGCTTTACATTTATCATGAATAGATGTTGGATTTTGCCAAATGATTTTTCTGCATCTGTTGAGATTATCATGAGGCTTTTGCCATTGCTTTTATTTATGTACTACATTATATTTATTAATCTACATATGTTGAACCTTCCCTGTATCCCTGAAATGAATTCAATTTGATCATGATGTATAATCTTTTTGATGATTTGCTACATTCTGTTTGCCTATATCTTATTGAAGATTTTTTTAATCTATGTCCATTAAGGTCATTAGTTTGTAGTTGTCTTTTTTGCTTGCTCTTTTTCTGGTACGGTATTGGAATCAGAGTAACACTTCCTTTCAGGACTGACTTTGGGAGTACTATTTCCCTTTCAATTTCATTAAAGAGTTTAAGGAAGGGGCCTGGGAGGTGGCTCAGTACAATCAGCATTTCCCTGGCAAACACAAGGGTCTGAGTTCAATCCCCAGTTCCGCCATTAAGTAAATAAATAAATAAATAAATAGTTTGAGGAGTATTGGCATTAGATTTTCTCTAAAGTTCTTATACAATCAGTTAGTGAATCTTTTGGGGCCTGGATTTTCCTTAGGTATCAGGTTTTTTTTTTAAAAAAATACTTCTTCAACTTCATTAACTGATATAGGATTATTCAGGATTTTTATATATTTTTGTTCTGCTTTGGTAGTTCTTATGTATCTAGGAGTCTATCCATTTCTTCTGAAATTTCCACTTTAGTACAGTATAGGTTCTCAAAAATAGTTCTAACAATATTCTAGATTTCAGCAGAATCCACTGTAATTTTCTCTTTTTCATTTATAATTACATAGATTTGACTCTTTCTTTATTTTGCTAAGCTTCGCTAGGGCGTGTCTATTTGTTTATTCCATTTGCTTGCTTTTTAATGCAGGGTCTTTCTATGTTGTTCAGGCTGGCTTTGAACTCACCATGCAGTCCAGGCTGGCCTTGAACTTGGCAGCAATCCTCCTGCCTCAGCCTCCAGAGTGCTGGGATTATGGGAATACACCACTATGACTATTTTGTTTATTTTTACAAAGAACCAACTTTGGTTCATTAATTTTTGTATTTTTAGCCTGAATTTTATCAATTTCTTCTCTGATCTTTATCATTTTCTTCCTTGGATTACCTTGATTTTCTAGAACCATGAGGTACATTACTAGGTTATTTATTTGCCTGCATTGTTTTTCTGATATGAGAATTCACCACTACAAACTCCCTTCTTAGAACTACTTTTATTTTGTTTCATAGGTACCAGTATATTATACTGGCATTAGCATGTGATTGTAGCAACTGCCCAATTTCTTCTTCATTTCATGTGTGATACAATGATTATTGAAGAGGATATTACTTAATTTCCATGTGTTTGCATAGGTTCTATGTTGTCTTTTGCTATTGATGGCTCTCTAACAAATGATGGAGGCAAAACTAGCTATCCACATGTTGAAGGTTGAATTTAGACCTATAACCCTCACCATGCACTAAACTAAAGTCAAAATAGATCAAAGCTAAATATAAATATTTAATCCACTGGAAGACAAAATAGACACAACTCGAAGTGTGTAGGCAGACTCTGAACAAAATACAGATTACACAAGCACAATATGCAATGTATAACCATTATTAATCTCCTATTGCCTTGTTTTGAAATTTTGTATTATTGGGTTTTTAGAGCTTTTTTTCTATTTAAAATAAAAAAGAAATAATATCAAAAATAAACAAATGATATCACATTAAATTAAAAAAAAAAAAACTTTTGTGCTGCAAGGGAAAGCACTACCAGAGTGAAGAGACAACCTACAGAATTGGTACAAATCTTCCAGTTATCCTTTCGACAAAGCATATGTCTATAATATGTAAAGGACTAAAAAATTAGAACCCACAATGCTAAAGACCAAAAATGGACATCTGAAATGAATAGACACTTCTCTGATTGAAGAAGTACAGTTGGAAAATAAATACAAGAAAAAATGCTCATCCTCACTGGCCACTTGATAATTGCAAATTAAAATAATATTAAGATTCCATCTCACTCCTCAAAGAATGATTAACATCAAGATATCAATGAATAACAAATGCTGGTGAGGTTATAAGAACTTCTTCATTGTTTTTGGGAGTAGAAACTGATATGACCACCACAGAGATCAGAATGGAAAGCCCTCAAAAAGCTATAAAAATAGAAATTCCATTTGATCCAGCTTTTCCCCTTTAGGTATCTTGCCAGAAGAGTTAAAAACATCATAGTGTACATACTCATTTTTATAGCAGCACAATTCATAACAGCTAAATCTTAGATACAGTCTATATGTCCCTCAACAGATGAATGGATGAGAAAAATGTATCTACACACAGTGGAATAATACTCTGCTATAAAGAAAGAAGAACTTGAGACATTTATAGGAAAATGGATAGACCTTAAGACCATAATGTTAAATGAGGTAAACAAGACACACAGGCTTAAACACCACATGGTTTCCTTACATGAAAAACTTAGTACATAAATAAATTATGAGATAAAAACATATAATAGGAAAAAAGAAATAAAGAAGTCCTTAAATTCTAAGTAGCGTCTGCCTTCTGTTTCTGTTTTCACTCCAATATGGTATTAGAGCTTACTTTGACAGATTTCCATTTTCAGTACGTTAATGTCTTTATTGTTGCTATGAATATGACTGGTTTGGGTGAATAGTTATGATTTTGAGAGACTGTGCTCTGCAGTTTTTGCATACAATATAATGCTTCACTTGAGTCATGTTACTGATTTTAACTGGTATTACAAACTTTTTGGGAGCAAGGGAGATAGCTCAGTGGAATAAGTGCTTTCTTGGCAAGCTAAAGGGCCTGAATTCCATCCCTGGTTCCTCAAAATAGATTTTTTTTAACCTCCTTTAGTTATCAATTACTGAGGAAGATGTTTCCAAATTTTCAGTAATATTCATGGATCTATATTTTCCGTTCAATTTCATGTTTTTGCCTTATGTAGTTAACTGTTTTTGTTAGTGAAACAGTATCAAAAACTATTTCTTGGTTAAAAAAAAAACTGTCTTTTATGTCATTATATGATTCCTATAATCCTCGTTTACTTTGAAGTACAAATTGAACAATGTCAAATTAACATAGGTTCAGAAAGTCTTGTTGAGTCAATGCTAAATTATCTGTCCACATAATTTTCTATGCAATCTATGTTTTTATGTTTACCTTATATTCATTATATTTTTTAAATAGTTGTACATTTTTCAATTGATAAATGAAAAATATTTTTAAAATAAAAAAGAGAAAAAAAAGGACAAATGAATATTTACTAAGCCATGATAAACTGATAAAGAAGATAGGCATAAAGGAAAGAAAATAGAAAAATGAGCAAAAACAATGCACACCTGTGTTATAATGTTCAGCTTGTTAAATATTAAGAAGAAGCACATCTTTGTATCTGGAAATTGGTTAAAAGAAATGCCTCTGGTTACCAAGTTGACAAGGGATGGATTGTTATGGTTGACATATTGTGTCAACTTGAGGAGTCTAGAAACTTCACTAACTAACTCAGCAGTTCTACATCTTGAAGTACAAAGGACTTGCCCTTACCACTCTGGGATGTTGTTTATTATGTCAACTTGAGAAGTTACTCAGCAAGGGGCCATGGTCCTCACTTTATAAACATCTTCAGCTTGTGAACGAGGAGGGCACAGATGGTGTGGATGTGGGCAGACAAGTGATATGATATACAATATTTTTTTTAAAAGGCTTGCTCTCTTACACCCCCTCCCTGGTTCTTGTTGTCTTCTGCGGCCTTGGACTGTTGCTCCGGTGCCATGATGCCATGCCTTAGAGATATCTGATTAAGGACTGAAACTGCCACAAACTGTGAGCTAAATAAACTTTTCCCTCTTTAAAAAACAAAACAAAACCAAAAAATGCACACACTCACCACCCCCCAAAGGAAAAATAACAACAAAAAGAATGAAAACAAAAAAAGATCCCAAACCAAAAACAAAATAGCCAGAAAAAGAAAAGAAATTTCTCTGTGGTGTTGAACATGTGATTTTCTTCCAGGGTCTCCAATTTGGAGACAGTGTCCAAATTAAGACATGTCCCTGCCCATGCTGTTAGATAAAGAAAGCTGTCAGACCCCATATCCATGCTGGATGTGGCCACCAGCAGGTAGTTGGATTAGAGCAATGGTGCCAAGTCTAATTCCATATCCTGAAAAATTCAGTCTGACACAACGTTATGGGCACCATGTCCTTAGTTTAAACCCTTCAGCAGTTCTCTTTCCAGAGACTATGGATAGAGTCTGATTATGGCTCCCGGGCCTTGTTGTGTACTCTGGCTGTCTCTCACCCAGTCTCTTTGGGAATGTAGCACAGAGCGCCTTGAATTGAAGCTGTTCCATGGCTGCTCTGAGCCCTAGGTTCAAACAACCAATTTCCTAAATAGCCTTTCTTGAGCAGAGCCTCCAGGGAAACTCTTTTTATATCAAAGTTTTATGATTTGACAATCTTAAGTCTGTGAAGGCTGGGTTCTTACTGACTCCTGTGATGCTTTACAGCCATCCTTTCCAATTGTCTTGATGTAAACAAATTAGCTCCGTTTTGGTCTTTGCTAATCTTTTCAAGAAGGATGCTATCCATGGCTTTAATTTTGCAGGCTCTTTGTGATGAAACTGCAGACTTTTCACATCTGTTTTTTGCTCCTGATTCTCACAGTAGATCTGACTAAAAAAGTCAGCAAGACCCAGGCCACAGTTTGAACATTGACCTGCATTGACATTTCCTTCATCTGATTAGTTAATCCACTGCTCTTAATCTCATTCTCCCACAAAGTCTCAGGTCATGGGCAAAATGAAGAAAAATTCTCTGCCAAGGTGTAACGTACATGCTCTTAGTCCAGCTGCTAATGGAGTCTTTGTTTCCAAGTGAAAGCCCCTAAACCTGGCATTTACTCTTCACATTCCTGTCAACATTCTGCTCTTCTGAGCTGCAACCAGAATCTCCAATCAATCTGCTTATTCTGTTTACAGCATACCAGAGCTTCTCTAGCGAACATGTCTAAGCCTTCCTAACTCCTCCTGCAAAGCGATTCCAAAGATTTCTGAAACACGTGGTCATATATAACCATAGCAACAACTCCCGCATACCAATTTTCTGAATTAGTCACTTTACCATCAATAGAACAAAATACCAACACTCACAATGTAAAAGAGCAGAGGTTTACAAATTTTAGTGAGATCAACCCAAAGCTAGGTGGCTTCAAAGCATAAACACCATGGTAGAAGGGTCTGACAGAGGATGGCTGTTCATCCCACTGCAGAAAGGAAACTGAGAGGAAAAGAGGAGCCAAGGACAAGAATACATACTTCCAGGTTCCATCTTCAGTGTCCCACCTCCACTTAGGCCTACCTCCTAACAACACATTCAGCTACTGAACTCATCAATGGAGCAATCCACTGATGAGAACAGCAACCCCATAATTCAAACAACCTTCCAAACACCTTCACCTTCCATAACACTTTTGGAGAACATTTTAGATCTAAACCTTAACACCAGATAAGCACATATGCCTTATCTCAATGGTGGTCTTTTGTTTTACTTTTTAGCACTTTGCTTTGTTCACTCAGAATATCCTTCCAAGTTTTTCATATTAGTACCTAGACATTTTCTGAATTCAAGCAAAAATATTTTTGTGCTAGAGATTGAAACCAGAGCCTCATGCATACTGCCTTTTCATCACTTACATTACCCCTCTCTTTAACACTCTCAGTAATCCATAATCTATCTGTTTGTTTGGTTTTGGTTTTGGTTTTTATACCAGAAATCAAGCTCAGGACCTTGCACTCGCCAGGCAGGCACTTCTGCCACTGAGCTATGTCCCTGGCCTGCAATCAGTAATGTAATTTCTGTCTCTGTAAATTTGCCTATTCCACCAATTTCATATAGCCGAGATCACTAGCATGCACCACCTCACCCAAGGTACACTTTGGTTACTAAGAATAAAATTGCTATGAACGTTTTCTTTTCTTTTTTTAGTATTTTAGTGCAGGGTCTATAGGGTCTCACTACACAGATGTGACTGGAGTGATTCACAGGTTTTCAGCCTTTCAAGCGCTGGGATTACATGTTTGCCACCACGCCCAATCTCAATTGATGTCTCAGCACACCCTAGGGGCAGGGCCAGCACAACATGCCAGGGATCGAACTCCAGTCCCTGCATCTGCCTAAACAGACGCTTTAATCAGCTGAGCAATATATCTGGCCGGCCCTGCCATGAATTTTCATGTACATGTTTTCATGTGAATATATGTTTTCTTTTCTCCTGAACATATACCTAGAAGTGAATTGCTTAAAAGAAGACTTTTTGGGGGGGGGCCTGGGAGATGGCATAGTGGAATAAAGGTCGGCTTTTAGTGCTATGGTCATCCACTAGGTAAATAATTATTGAATCTTTGATATAATTCAGCTATAAAAAAACCTGTAAATATAATTTCATGTATGCACCTTGTACAGTACCAAAACGTTATGAAAACAGTTTGCAATGTATTAATTCATCGACTCTGTATGGTTAAGGTGTCTTGAAACTGTCTGATTGACAT
>PVKA01034360.1:7794-23649 GCA_004027165.1 Ctenomys sociabilis
GGGGGGGGGGGGGGGCAGAAAATCGCTGGGAAATGTCTCTGCAGCACAGCGGGCCTGGAGTTCTACACTCACTGAACTTTGATGCCCAGGGAGTGGGGGAAATTCCCACTCACTCAGCAGGCTTCAGGGCAGGGGATCCGGGGAGGTGCTGGTGAGTGGGTCCTGAGGTTTCAGGCTGGTCACTGGCTTAGAGGGCTTCGGGGTGGGGATCCGGGTAGTGCACGTGGGAAGAAGCCAAAGGCTGTCCCTCAGACTCACCACACATCACTGATCTGGGAAGCCTGGTGAGTCGTGCAAATTACTACTCACTGGGAGAGCTTGGGACAGGATCCAGGAGGCCGCTGGTGTCAGCCGCTATCTCAGGCTGGTCTCTCAGGCTGGGCAGCGTGGGCGGGATCCAGGAAGATGGAGGAGTTGGCCGCCCTGTCTCTGGCTTGGTTATTAATTCTATAAGTCTTTTTGTGGAGTTTTTTGGGGTCTTCTATGTAAATAAAATATCACTCTATCTGTGAATAATGATAATTTCTCTTCTTCCTTTCCTGTTCTTATATTTTTTATTTCTCTTTCTTGTCTAATTGCTCTGCATAATGTTTTCAGATTATATCTATCTATCTATCTATCTATCTATCTATCTATCTATCTATCTATCTATATATATATTTTCATAACTGGAGATTGAACTCAGGCCCTTGCCAGGGAAGCTTATTCCACTGAAACATCTCCCCACCCTCCAGAACTTTATAGAAGAAGAGTGCTGATAATGGACATCCTTGTGTTGTTCCTGATTTTATTGTGAAAGCTTTCAGCTTTTATCTATGTAATATGATGTTGGTTTTTGGTTTGTCATCAGTTTAAAGTAATTCTAGTTTTCTGTAGGATTTCTTTTTATCATGAATGAATGCCAGACTTTGTCAAAAGTATTTGCTGCATCTATTGAGATGATCAAATGATTTTTGTCTTTGGCTCTGTTAATATCATATGTTATATTATGGAGTTTTGTATTTTCAACCATCCCTGAATTCCTGGGGTGAATCCTACTTTGTCATATTATATAATCTTCTTAATGATTTACTGCATTCTGTTTGCTAGTATGTTACTGAGAATTTTTGCATCTCTGTTTATTATGGAGATTGACCTATAGTTCTCTTTTTGATTGTGTGTTTCTCTGGTTTATGTGTCAGGGTATGACTTATATCCAGGAATAAGTTAAGGAGTATTGCCTCCCTTTTAATTTCATTAATGAGTTTTGAGGAGTCTTGGTATAACTCTCTAAAGTTTTTATAGTATTCAGCCATGAATTCTTTAGGATATGGGCTTTTATTTGTTTTTGTTTTTGTCTTTTTGAGACAGGGTCTTGCTATGCAGTTCAGGATGGCCTTGAGCTAACTTTGTAGTCCAACTTGACCTCAAACTCAACATGATCCCACTGCCTCAGCCTCCCAAGTGCTGGAATTACAGCTGTGGGCCACCAGTCGCACTTGTTGAGTTTTTAATTGCATTTTCAATCTCCTTAACTGATGTTGGATTATCCAGACTTGCATCTTCACTCAGCCTTGGTAATTCATATGTATCTAAGAATCTGTCTATTGCTTCTGTTTTCCATCCTATGAAGATAAAGACTATGAAAGTAGATACTGATGATCTTCTGAGTTTCTATAGGATCGCTAGTGATTTAGCCCTTTCCATGCTTCAATGCATGAATCTGAGTCTTTTCTTCCATTTTTTAATAAGCACAGCTAAGGATTTATCAATACTATTGTTTGTATTGATTTCTTAATCTCCATTCTGTTAGTTTTTCCTCTGATCTTTACAATTTCCTTTCTTGTATGGGTTGTGGGCTTGTCTTTCTCTTCTTTTTCTAGAAGTTTGAGGTGCCCTAGGTTATTTGTACTTGTTCTGTTTTCCTGATGTCAGAATTTACTCTCTTAGTATTGCTATAATTTCCCTCTTAGTAGTCCTTCATTATGTAAGTTTTTTGTATCTGCTTTATGTTGCTTGTAGATGCTGTTTAATTTCTTCTTTAATTTTACTTGTGACCCTGTTGTTTTTCAGTAAGGTTTTATTATGTTTCATATTTTTATAGTTATTGCTGTTTCTTTTGCCATTAATTTCCCATTTCACTACACTATTGTCATATAGTATGCGTGGGATCATTTAAATTATTTTTCATGTACTTAAGCATGTTCTGTGGGCTACTGTGCTCTATTTTAGAGAACATCCCATGTACAGCTGAGAAGAACATGTATTCTGATGGTGTTGGGTGAAATACTCTGAAAGCATCTACTGAGTCCACCTGGCCATAGATTTTGTTCATTTGTGATATTTCTTTGCTGAGTTTTTATCTGATTTATCTATGTATTTGTGACAGTGAGCTATTGCTTATTTGACCTGTTTCCAGCCTTCTCATCCTATGTTACTCTTCTTCACTTAATCTTTTTATTTTATTTTATTTATTTATTTATTTATTTATTTATTTATTTATTTATTTATTTAGTGGAGCCGGGGATTGAACTCAGACCCTTGCACTTGCCAGGGAAGCACTTATTCCACTGAGCCATCTCCGCAGCCCTTCAGTTCATCTTGTAGCTGTTTTATTGATTTTTCATGATCTCTTGCTGTTTTTAGGAAACCTTTCTTTTCATGGTCACTGGCTACACTTTTGACATTCTATTCTCTCCTTTCTTCAGTCTGTTGTTCATACCTTCAGTGGAGATTTTAATCTCTGTCATTTCTGTTGAGGTTGTTGCATGGATTCCATTTCTTTATTATATTGAGCATTTGTTTGTTTCCATTTTTCTAAGCCTGTTTATTCTTTTATCTGTATTATTGCTACTATCTTTGATTTTAAGCATCAGTTCCTTTTGATTATTTTCTCTGTAGATATTTTCATTTCTGTTGCTATCATTTCAGAAAGTTCCAGTGCTTGGCTTCCAATTTCATCTATTTCATCATTCTCTGGTCTTCTTCTGAGTGGGTTGGGGCCTAGGGTTGCAATGTGCTTGTTTCTTGTCATAGTCTATTTTTTCTTTTGTTTTCCATGTTGATGCTTGCTGATTTCTTAGGGTAGACAGCCTTATCATTAGTGTTGAGGCTTTTTTTTTTTTTTTTTTTTTTTTTTTTTTTTTTTTTTTTTTTTTTTTTTTTTTTTTTTTTTTTTTAGATGTCTGTTCTTTAGGGGTGATTTCTAAATGTAGGTTATTTTATTTTATTTTTTTACAACTGTCCCAAGAACCTTCTTTTCCAGTTTGTAAAAGATGCAAAGTTGCTATTTGGCTTGGCACCAAATACTTTGGTACCGGGTTGTGCTGGTGATTATGAGCACATACAATTACAGTATTATCATACAGGGGAAAAACTGATTATAACAAGTATGACCTATAAGCCAAAGTAGTACAGTTACTAATAACAAAAGTGTCAAGTACAGCTTAATTACTGATGAATACTGGAAATATTAGCCTGCTACCTCCAACAATAGGAGAAAATTCAAAAGTAGTGTAACAAAATCAAACATATATTAGTATGCAGTAATTTTCTCCTTAGTGGACTGATTTTACCTTTTTGTGGGGGTCATATGGGTTAAGATGGGTAGGAGAAAGTGATGAACATGGTCAAATATGGTAGTCAAGGTTGGCGGTCAAAAGATAATCTCCTGAGTTTTGGGTAATTGGAGAGCACAGGAGGGAAAAAGATAAGCTAGATTATGAAAGAGTAATCAGAGATGGAAGTGAGGGCCAGCAAGATAGCTTTGCAGGCTAAGTGCCTGCTTAGGCAAGTACAATCCTTGGTACTGTGACGTCCCTGTCCCCGGTTGCGCTAACCCAGTGACCCAGTCTGGGAGTGGTGGCACACACCTGTTATCCCAATGCTAAGGAGGCTGAAAACAGGAGGATCACTATGAGTCTGAGCTGTGTAGTAAGACCCTACACCAAATAGAAAAATATTTTTAAAAAAACAAGAAAAAAAAGGAAGAGAATATTGCTCTTGTGAAAGTTCAAAGCAGAATAGCTTTTGAGGAAGGAGAAAGAAGATCAATAGAAGGAAACCAATAAGATATGTAAAAAATCCAAACATTGAAAAAAAGAACAGATAAGAAAGGAAGAAAAGAAAACAGTAGACTTAGAAAAGAGCTGAGAAAAGAAAAAACAAAAAACATCCAAAACCAAAAATAACCGCAAAATACAGGACAAAACAAGATGATTTCCAACCAGACAGGACAGGGGCAGCCAATCGGACAAACAAAGGAGAAAAAGAGAAGCAAAATACCTCTGGTGTTCACAGTTCTGTGACGGTGCCCTCATCAGACCCTGCTGTGTACTGCAGCCAAGTTTGCCCTGGGAGCTGTGCTGGCTGTGGAGTGGATCTTGATCTCTGGACGTAGAGGCTGGGCCTGGTCTCCTACTGAGAGCCCAGCTGCCAGCTCCCTGCCCCTGCTTCAGGCACTTCCACCTTTCTGGTCCCATTGAGGACACGGTGCTCCCAGAATGGCTACCCAGGTGCCCTGGGTTCGGATGGGTCTGCCAGCCAAAGTTGTGCGTGTCCCTGTGTGCCAGTACCCATCCTGGTCTGGGGGTCAGATTCCTACTTTGAACAAAAATTACAAGAAAAGATCTAGTAAACTTATGGGATTTGAAAAGCAAGCAAACAAACTTAGACTGGGCGTGGTGGCCCACACCTGTAATCCCAGTGCTTGGGAGGCTGAAAACAGAAGTATTACTATCATTCTCATCTGTGTGAGACCCTATAGACCCTGTCCTAAATTTAAAAAAAAACCAAAAAACTACTTTAAGTTTATTTCTTAATAATCTTCAGGTCACCGAAGTAGTATTATAAGGAATTTCTCAATGTAAATAGGTCATTAAGTCCTTATGTGGAGATAGATGCATGCCATATAGTTTTCTAACAAAAAATAGCAGTTTTATTATATTGTTTTGGTAGAAATTTAAATATTATTTATTTTTAGTATCAAACTACCTGAATTTATAGTAATTTTTAAACTTAATTTCTTCTTAATAAATTAGACTTTTTTTTTTTTTTTTTTTTTTGGCAGAACTGGGGATTGAACTCAGGCCCTTGTGCTTGCCAGGCAAGCGCTTATTCTACCGAGTCATCTCCCCAATAAATTAGAATGTTAACAAATCATTTCATATTTTCCATTTATAAGTCTTTAGGGTTTTATGTGAACAACCCTAAATCCCATCAGTCAAATATTTTCATATGTCAAGTCTTGTTTTGAGACCTATGTGGTGTTTATACCTTGATTATGTATGTGTAAGGGCGGAGGAATATGTCAGAGAGCGTATTTGACTGTTTTATGCTTCAGGCTGATTTATATCCAAATTTTATAGCTGACAGATGGTTTGCACAGAGCTGAGAAATGTGACTCCCACTGGCAGAACTATAGCCAACTTTCTACCTCCAGGGTCAATAGGCAGAAACACTATGGTCCATTGTTCTTGGCTTTGACATTGTGAAGTGTTTTCATTTGCAGGAAATTGCAGCTCACCTTTCCCCTATTTTACAAGAGAAAATAAGGAAAGCCCTGTAGTTATGATTCAAATAAAACTACTAAGGAATTTAGTTACAATTCCAACATATAAAATTTTTGATAAGTTTCTGCACATTACTTTAAAAACACATTAAAACATGAAAAGGTACCATTTTTCATAATGTCAACAGAGATGGCAAGGAATAGATGAGGACAGATAAATCAGGGAGTGTCTGATAAATCAGACTGCAGAAATAGACGGCATTATTAGAGCTTCCCATTACCTGTCTCAAACTAAGTATATTGATGACCTCACATCAATATACATGAACATACTCACATATTTATAGCTACAAAAAGTTTAAATGCCACAGCATTTGCTACATTTTCATATATATATGTATATATCTGATTTTATTTTTGCTCAATGTTCAATATGTTGTCTATCCACAGCTACCACTCTGCCTCAATTTCCTTATTTGTTGTCTCATCTTGTAAGTGCAGATACCAATATTACAAAAATGTCATAATTAGTATATTTCTTTCCAATAAGAATGGAATTTTTTTTTTTTTTTTTTTCTTTGTGGAACTGGGGATTGAACACAGGCCCCTTGCACTTGTCAGGGAAGTGCTTATTCCACTGAGCCATCTCCCTGGCCCCTCCTTTCAAATAACAAATGGCCAGATCTATTCATTATTGGCATAATAATTATATGCAAATAGTAGGTAGATGTGCTTTGATTTGTGACTTATTTATTTTGATTTTCTCATCCTTTTTAATGTTTTGAAATAAGGTATTTAAGGTTAACTGAGGATCTGTTATCAGTGGGGAAAGTACAATTATACAGAAAGCTAGAAAGTAAATTTATAAGGCTTGGGTAATATCTCAGTGGTCTAAGCACCTTCCTGGCAAGCATAAGGACCTGAGTTCAAACCCCAGTACAACATATCATGCTGGTCCGGAGATCTGGGCATGATGGCACATGCATAGCAAGACCCTGTAACAAATAAATAAATAAAAATAAATGGCCAGCCAAACAGCTCAGTGGATTAAACCACCTGCAATCAGGCACAAGGACCAGGGGCTGTGATGGACCCGCCCCTGGGGTGTACTGAGAGAGCAATTGAGATCGGCCGTGATGGTGCATGTGCTTGTGATCCAGCTCTTGAGAGACTGTAATTAGGCAGATTACTATGAGTCCAATTTTGTATTGAGACCCTGAACACCCTGTAGACCCTTCCCTAGAAAACTCCAAAAACAAAAAAGGTAAATTTATAAACATAAAAGAAAGAATAGAATGCACCCACTAACAAAATTCCTCAGTATGATTTGAATTATACTATTTTCAGTTTTTCTGTTTAACAGTAATGTATTTACTTCCTGAAATTTTGAAATGCTTGTTTCCTTCTACTGTCAGAAACCTAAAACAGCTAACTTCCTCTGCCTAGCTGCAGAAATTGTCACGTGGCCGAGAACTTTAAGACGTACCTGCCAACATATGCAAGGGAAGCCATAGACATTCAACCTCACAGTGTATGCTCAGGAAAACATTGGCTGTGGATGGTGAAGCTAAAATCATGACACTGGGAAAACATCACAGTACCTGTGTGTGGGAAACCCAACTCTGGGCTGGGAGAATTCAGCAGTGTGGGCAAACAGAAGAAAACTGCAGCCATTCGGAGGTAATGACAGGCAGTGAGTTTCATGATGGGTGGGGTGTCTGAGTCTCTGGTGTCCCTGTAGTGACCAGCAGAAGGCGGGGCATCACTAGTCTTTAATACTCAACACAGAACTTACATATCTTCTCCCCAGTCTGAGCAGAGGGGTTCAGTATAAGCATAGCCACATGCAGACACTGGGCAGCCTTACCTGTCAAAGCACTTTAGCCCACACTCAGACAAGCCCATGCGCTATGTTGTGACAGAATCAGCACACAGCCTGAGTTTTCCAGCACCTTCATTTTAGGTATAGAAGAGCTCATTGGATTTGAGCCACTCCACATACTGGGTAACTACCTGAGTATTCATGCACAGCCAGGGATTGTGGCAGCTCATCTTTTTACTTGGTCCAAATGGCCTTGCCTACTTGGATGGGTGTCAGGGGGTACTCTGAACTGAAAATTAAAAATTATTTCACATTTCATCTTTGTATCAGGTAGCACCCAAGAATTTACTCCATTATAAATACTACAAGGAGAATCTGTTTTGCATGTATGTATATTTTTGTGATAGTTAAAGTGAGCAGCAAGTTCAAAAAAGAGAAGCAGCTGAATGAATCTTTTACTAAAATGATTAATGAGCTCAAAGAAAACACAAATAAGCAGCTGAGTAAATTAAGGAACAAAATGTAGGTTATGAATGATCGCTGCAGTGAAGAGATAGAGCCCCTGGACAAGAGCCATGAGTAGAAGTACTCTAAATGGGCACCTCAACAGTCAAATAAAAACCTCAACTGAAAGTCTTGACAGAAGGCAAGATGTGTCAGAAGAAAGGATGCCAGAGCTTGAAGATAAGGTGAATGTATTAGACCATTTATTTGGTAAGAATGAAAACAAAACAAAACAAAAAAACATGAAAATGCTGTCCAAGAATTCCTGTGCAACTCTAAAAGGGCCACCTCAGTAGAAACTGGCCTCGGGGAGAGTACTGAGGGAGAAGCTAATGGTTTAAAAATGTACTCACTGAAAATATTCCTGAAATTTCCCCAAGTCTTGAGAATAAGATGGTGGAAAGGATACCTGCAGACCATTAAATTGATATTAACAGTAAACAACTTTTATATAACATTGTGCAATCAAATTCCACAAACTGAGAACAAGAGTTGTTATAGAGAAGCTTCCAACTACTTATAAGAGAATAGACAAAAATGTCAGAATTTTCAAGACTATAAAGGAGATGAGGACTTGAAGTGTTTTAATCCTGGAAGGACAATGTTTGCTGACTTAGGTTACTATACCCTCCAAGGCCATACTCCAAAATTGAATGAGTCATTAAGACCTTTGAGGGGCTGGGAAGATAGCTCAGTAGCATAAAAACTTGCCTGGCAAATGCAAGGGCCTGAATCCAATCCCTGGTTCTATAAAAAAAAAAAAAAAAAAAAAAACCAAAAAACAAAAGACCTTTCACGATAAAGGTAAACTAAAGAGATTCATGGCCACTAATTCAGCTCTAGAGAAAGTACTTAGGGGAATGATAAGTAGAGAAAATGAGGAAAACACCAACCATGCAGCCAAGGAAAGAATAAATTTTCCTGGGAGAGTAGTCCAATAAATGTGAAAGAGAAATGAATCCAACACTGTAAAAAGAAACAAAAATAACAGGGATTAGCATGTGCCTTTCATCAGAAGTACTCAATGTAAAGGATCTGAACTCTTCAATTAAAAGACACAGGCAGACTGGATCAAGAACCCAGACTCATCTGTGTGTGCTATGGTTTGTGTCTAGCTGTCCCCCCAAGGCCTCATGTAAGTCATGGGGCGGACCTTTAGAGTGGGTGAGCGACTCATGATCCGCTGGGGTAATGGTGTGAGCGCTGCTTTGGCCTGGGGCGGGTAGCCTGAATGCAGCATAATGGAGACAGACTTGCTCTGTTGCCATTGTTGCTGCTGCTCCTCCCTTTGGCGTTTGCTGTTTTGCTGTTTTCTGCTTCCAGGAGCTGCTGCGCTCTGCCCTGTGCCAGTCTGCCTTGTAGCCAGCCAAGTGTGGACTGACGCCTCCACTAATGGTGAGCTAAATAAACCTTTCCTTCCTTCATTTGGGTGTCGGGTATTTTATCCCAGTGACAAGAGAAGAGTAACTGAGACAATACATTACCAGCAGGAGACACATCTTATCTATAAAGACATACAGCAACTGAGAGTGAAGAGATGAAAAATGACCTTCTGGTAGCTGGGGTCCAGCAAGCATGGACAGTTATGTCCAATAAAACTGACTTCAAATCAAAACTCTCAGAAGAAAACTATTGGCTGCATACTAGTCAGGGGAACGAGACTTCAAAAGTGATCACTATAAAGAATGAATTGAGAGTCTCATGCAGGCCATGGAGATAGCTCAGTGGATAAGCACCTGCCTGGCAAGTGTAAGGTCTTGAGTACGATTCTTGATACAAAAAAAAGAAAAAGAGAGACTGAGTCTCAAGCATTTTATCTCACAACTGAATGAAACTAGAAATCAGAGGAAAAACACAGAAAGTATACTAAAAATTTTGAATAATGCACTCTTGCACAATAAATGGATCACTGAATAAACTGGAGAGAAATTGAAAATTTCCTTGAATTAAATGGAAATAGAAACACAGGTTATAGGGCTCTGTAGGACAGAGGCCAACAATTCTAAAAGGAAAATTTATAGCTGTGACTACTTATATCAGAAAAATATGATACCAAGTAACTAAGTCTGTTATGGACTCAAAGTCATAGACAAAAAAAAGCAAACCAATTCTAAATCCAGTAGAAAAAACAAAATAATAAAGGATAGAGTGAAGATTTTCAGGTTTAAACAAACAAACAAACAAAAAAAAATCAGTGAACCAGAGCTACTTTAAAAAAAGAGATTAATAAATCCTAGAAAAGTGAAATAACAGATTTAAATATGAAAATGGTAAAACTGATGCCACTGAAATCCTCAGGATTACTAGAAATTATTTCAAAACTTTCATTTTAATAAATTGGAGAATTTTAGGGGCCGGAGAGATGGCTCAGTAGAATAAGCACTTCCCTGGCAAGCGCAAGGGCCTGAGTTCAATCCCTAATTCTGAAAAAAAAAAAACAAAAAACCATAAAAATAAATAAATAAAATAAATAAATAAATAGGAGAATTTTAAAAAAATAGAAAGATTCCTAGACACATTTGACCACAAAATTGAGCCAAAATGACAAGAATTTATTCAATAACAATGAACTTGGGGCAATAATAAAACATCCATTTCTTCTGTGTATTCCAATTTGACAGATACAGTTTTTCATAATAATTCTGGATGATCTTTTGTGTTTCTTTTTCTTTTTTTGGTACCAGGAATTGAACTCAGGGTCTGGAGCTTGCCAGGCAGGCGCTGTGCCACTTTGATATGTACCCATCCCTGTGCTTTGTGTTTCTGTAATACTGCTTGAAATGTCTTGTCTCCACCTTCTGCTTTCTCTGTGTGGGTCTTATATCCTTATCTTTGCAGGTCAGCAGTAAATATTGAAAAGAAACAGGAATGGTTACCAGTTGCTTGAGAATTTAAGTTCCCAGGTGTAAACTTTCTATTCAACTCACAAATTGAATAATAAACCAATGCAAATAGATGATGCAAAGTTCGTACAGGTATTTTCCCTTAATTTATTAATTTATAGTACCTGATACTCATCATTCTGCACTAATGCAGCCAACAAATGGCCTCAAGTTCCTGGAAAGGATAGAAAAAGCAATTTAGTTAATTGCTGCTATAACTGTTGCTGTTGCCAGTGTACACAAACCACCAGGAAATACCCTTGTATCATTCCTGGCCCTGGTTTTCCTTTCTGGTGGAGTGAGCCAAATGATTTATGAGCCGTACTTTTTTTTTTTTTTTCTTTTTCATATTTTAAGGAAGGGTCTACAGGGTGTTCAGGGTCTCACTACTAGATCGGACTCATACTGATCCTCCTGTTTACAGCCTCCCAAGTACTGGGATTATAGACTTGCACCACCACGCCCAGTCTCATTCACCATCTCAGCACGCCCTGGGGGTGGGGCCACACAGCAGATCCAGGGATCCAGCCCTTGACCCCCGTTGCAGGCACTTTAAGCCGCTGACCTATTTGGCCGGCCTTGTGAGCCCTACTTTAAATCAGCAGGAGAACCAAGATGTTTGAAGTAGCTAGAAACTCTGGTCTGCATGTAGATACAGGTCCTTGCAAAATCTCCAATTCACTCTTATTTGCTCCACTCCTTCTCGGCACACGCTTCTCTTAAGCCCTTTTAATGAAATGCCCTCATGTCTACATCTCTAAGCACTCTCAAGCTAGATGCACATGGATAATATTTACTCTGATGCCAACAAAGGGCAGTGAGTACCCCAGAGCATTTGTACCCTTCTGCATGGTGGTAGGGTTAGGGACATGAATACCTTTGTCCCTAACTACATTCAGTTTGAAAATGAACTTAATGTACTTAACAAAGGTTAGTTAACTTACTAGTTTTACTAGCCAATAGGAGTTTTCCCACTTCCATCAATATTATCTACATCATATAACTTTTTAAGGCTCCACTTACATTAACTGTGATAGTAAGATAATTTTTTGTATGCATTATATAAAGCAATCATTAAGTTCACAAAACACTCCTACATAACCCTCTAAATTGGCTTTAATGAGTTTTTCTCTCAGAAGCTTTAGTATCCAATGATTTATAAAGGTCCTATGAAGTTCAAAATTTCAATATAGGAAATGTATTTTAATTACAAAATTAGCATGAATCATTGAAATTTTATTTATTTATCATTTTTTTATTTTTTGTTGTATGAGGGATCAAACTCAGGACATTGCACTGGCCAGGCTAGCACTTATTCCACTGAGCTACCTCCCTGCCACCCCCCCAAAGTTTTATTTTTATTCCCATTTTTTCTAACTATAATATACTTGCTTATTTATAATAAGATAAAACTGGGCGTGGTGGTGCATGACTGTGATCCAAGCACTGGGGAAGCTGGGAAGGGTGAACTGCCACAAATTTGAGGCCAGCATGGACTACATAGTGAGTTTAAGCCGAGCCTAAATGATCTGGTGAGATAAAGAGACCAAAGCTTTTTTTGTCTGTCTGTTATGTGATGATATGGTGAGAGCGTGGACTCCTGTGAGGCAGGAAGAAAATCCTCATAAGGATTCAAGTGCTTTGGCACATTGCTCCTGAACTTCCAGCCTTCAGAACTGTGAAAATTAAAGGTTGTCAGAGCTAATCATTTTATTATAGCAGTTCAAGCTGACTAAGAAGACCACTTGAAGAAATATGATAGCAAGGAGTTAGTTGACGAACACTGAAGGGAAAAAAGAAATCTGGTAGAAGAAATATGTTAAAGAATACTACATCATTGTGAAGAGACTGGCATTAGACACACGGACTTAAGGTCATAGAAGAGAAAGGCTCAGATGAATAGGAAGAACACGATGTTGAAAACTCAGGAAAGGAAATCTCCAGCTCGTCTTGGATAACTGAATTCTCTCCTGCAGTAACTTGGATGTTGCTACCTTAATCTCAAATAAGAATCTTATGGTGAGCTATTTTGTTTATTCTTTCAAAGAACCAACTCTTCCATTCAGTAATTCTTTGTATTGTTTTCTTAATCTCCACTATGGCAATTTAATCTCTGATTTTTATAATTTCCTGCCTTCTTTGGGCTTCAGGCTTGACTTGTTCTTCTTTTTCTAGAAGCTAGAGGTGTGGCAAAAGGTTGTTCATTTGCACTTATCCTGCTTTTCTGATGTGAGAATTCACCACTAAAAGTTTCCCTCTGAGGATTATTTCCATTGCATCCCAGAGGTTACAGTAAGTTGTTTCTGGATTTTTATTTGATTGTAAATATTTAATTTCATCTGTGATCCACCGGTTGTTCTGGAGGGTGATACTTAATTTTCATGTGCTTATGGAATTTTTGTGATTTCTTATGTCAATAATTTGCAATTTCATTGCACTGTGGTCAGATAATATGCATGGAATAATTTTAATTCCTTTGCATTTGCTTAAGCATGTTCTATGTGCTAGTACATGGTCTGTTTTGGAGAATGTCCCATGTGAAGCTGAGAAGATTGTATATTCTCGTGTTGTTGGGTGGAACATTCTATATAGCTCTAAAAAGTCCATTTCTTCACAAATTTTGTTTAGTTCTTTTATTTCTTTGTAGATGTTTGGTCTAGTTTATCTCTTTGTGACAACACAGTGTTAATTCTGCTATTACAATTGTGTTCTTGCTTATTTGATTTTTTCATGTCTGTTAAAATTTGTCTTACATAGTTGGGTGTTCCTGTATTTGGTGAATATGTATTTATTATTTTTATTTCTTCCTCTTGCAGTTTGCCCTTAACTCATATGTATTGACGTGGTACAACATAAGTATACTCTGTCTTCACATTTCAACCACTGATTTTTTTTAGCCATTAAAGGTTTCCTTCTTGTAATCACATTATTGTAATGATGATTGCTAAAACAAGATTTTCGATTTCTAACATTTTCTGGGCACATTCTAAAAAACAAACAACAGCAAAAATTTTATTCTGTTTTTTTTCCTTCCAAGATATATCCTATCAAAAATGTTTTTCATTATTTCTATTGATTGATGGTAAGTTACTGTTCCCCTGCTCAGAAAATAAATATCAAAGGAAATTATGATTTTTAACTTATGCAAAGTACTAGATTGACAATTCTTATGCTTTCTTTTGAGTGGTGATTTATTTGAACATGAATATAGTAGATAATATTTATAGTCTTTGTGGGAAGTTGGCACATATATATAATACAACTCAATTCCTATTTTTTACACCCCCTGACCCCTGAAATACTTCTGGTTGTTTACTTTTTGGTATGTTTTTGATGTCCATCAAGTTTACATTCCTTATGTGAAGTTGACACCTATATACAACTCACGCTAGTTTTGTTTCTCATGTTATCCCTTCTCTCCTTCCTTCTCTCTCCATCTCTGGGTCTTTTTCCCTGCTGAAAATTACCTATCTTCCCCCTCTCTCTTATCTACCTTACAATTTGCCCTTTGTTTTTGTTCTTGGTTTCTGATGTTACACAACAATGGTATACTTAAGCTTGTGTGTCTGATTCATTTCACTTAGCATTATGGTCTGAGTGCCTTCTTTAAAAAATCTACCCCAAGGGCCCAAGTGCTGCTGTCTATATATGACTAGTGAGTTAAGAGGATGTGTACTGGATCTAGTTTGTAAATTCCCTTTTCATGTATGCAGTAAGAACAAGCCTCACAACTTTATAGAAAGGTTTATTTTTTTATATTTTAATTTATTTTTTATTTTATTGAAGTACAAATATCAGTCAGACAGTTTTAAGACACTTTAACATGACAGATTTGATAAATTAATACATTGCAAACTGTTTTCATACTGTTTTGGTATCGTACAAGGTGCATACATGATATTATACTTACAGACATTATTATAGCAGATGTCTCTTATCAGTAAATTAAGAGTGTAGCTGTTTACTTATCTTATTTTTTATACCTGAATTATATCTAAAATTCAATAATTATTTTCCTAGTGGATGACCATAGTACTAGAAGCTGACACAATATCCTGTCCAACCACCATCAGTGTAAATCTTGCCTCTCATAGGATTATGTAGAAGCACAGCGTTATCTATCCCAACTGTACTGTCTATACACACACATCATGATTTTTTTTTTCTATACCCCTTCCTTTGTCTACACCTGTCAAAGGTGGGCACTCCATTGTCATTCAACTAACTTAAGTGCTTGAACTTGACATCACAATCCAACACAGTCCAGCATTCCACAACAATAGTGAGTTATTCCAAGAAGTTGTCGACCATAGCCATTTACAGCTCAGCTTAATATTATGGCCCCGCGATGTATATTTCATTTTTATACTTTTCTGCTGGATGGCTAAGACCTAGATAGAGCAAGACTTATATACCAACACATATACTTTATGTTTCTTATGTGGTCAGTGAAGTCCCCTCAGGGTTTATCTTGTAGTCCTGTACATTATTCTGTAGATCCTTTGTCTGTGTCATCCATGTGGATGAGTCGCAGCCAATTCTTGACCAGTTTGCTCTCTGTGAGAGCCTGAGAGAAAGTTTTCCCTCCATGTGAGAGACACACTATAGAACTTCAATCTCTTTCCTCTGTGGCTCCATAATTTCCTTGTTCAGAAAATTTGGAGCTCAACTGAGTTTCATGATGTTGCAGTACAGGTTCTCCTATGTCCTGAGTCTTCGCTGACCTTGAAAGGCTGGAGCCAAAATGTTGGCTGGCCTGTGGCTCTTCTATTTCTCCAACTCTGATTTGTAAACTTAGGTTGTTAACCATCCAGAAGAAAAGCTGATTAGTATCCTGCAGCATATGCCATTCACTTTGCCTTATCTGACTCAATTGATTTTAGTTGTTGTTGTATGTTTCCTTTTGTATTTCTGCTTTTTTGCTTATTATGCTAGGGAGACTATATGATATTTACACATGTGTGTCTGGTTTATTTCACTTATGAGTATATGTTCAAGTGGTATCCACTTCAGTATAAATGCTTCAAACTTATCATTCTTAATAGCTGAGTAATACTCCATTATATAGAAATACTACATCTTTTTCAACCATTCCTCTGGCTTGTATTTTATGAAGGTCCAACTCATGCTTGTGTGGCTCCAATCATATGGAAGGGTGA
>PVKA01034361.1:0-23541 GCA_004027165.1 Ctenomys sociabilis
AAAGAAAAAGAAAGAAAGAAAGAAAGAAAGAAAGAAAGAAAGAAAGAAAGAAAGAAAGAAAGAAGCACTGCTAATGTGGAATTATGTGTATGTAAAGGAATAGTTCTCCATAATTGAAGATGAAATACATTAACAGTTAATTTTTCTCATGTGATTTTTCTTAGCATATTTGTATGGTAAGTGAATTTAAAATAATTTCTTTGGGCAAAAGCAAGATAAACTGGATTATTACCTTGAATCTACATAAAGAAGTGAGAAAAGAAATAAATGAAGATCAATATAGTGAAACTACTTGATTAGAAAAGGACTAATTTCTATAAATTTGTAGCTAAGAAAGAGGGGAATCTATATAAAACTTAGGAAGTTGAAGAATTTGGAAGTAGGATAATTATGAACTGAAATACAAATATCAGATTCTATTATGAAATCAATATGCAAAAATAATTTGTCATATAAACATATATATATATACACACATATATAATGTATTTATATGAATTTTTCTGTAGAATTTTTTAAGGGACTACAGGTAATTTTTTCCCAGATAGTGACCCCACTGTGCCTTAATCTAGGGGCATTCTCAAGTATTGACAGGATATGGATGAAGATGACATAAAATATTCATATTGTCAAAGTATGTAACTTATAAAATTAGTAGCCAACTGTTAAATAAGGTAAGTTTTAACCTTTGAAAATAAGCTGCAATAGGATATCACTACGCTTCTATTAGTAAGGTCAAAATTCTAAGTAATTATACCCAGCCCTGACACATTCAAAAACTGTAATTCTTATATAGAATATTGTTTTGTGGAATGTAAATTGAAGAAAAGTGCGATTTCTCGAACATTCAAAAGTATACTTGCCCTATAATCCCAGCAGTTGTACTCCTTGGTATTTATCCAGGAGAAATGGCTACTGATGCACTAAACCATGTAGGTGAATCTTAAAAACAATATGCTGACAGGAGAATGTTGGCCACAGAAGACCACATATGGTATGATTCTATTTATTTAGAAGAAACAAATCTAAGCTGTGGTGACAGAAGGCATTTCAGCAGGTCTGAGCATTTGTTTGAGTTTGATATAAAAGGATCACAGAGGTATTTGTGGAGCATGATAGATATTTTCTATTTCCAAGTGGTGCTTATTTGAACGAGTATAGTTTTTAGATTATTGAACTGAACATGTAAACTTGATACATTTTATTTGACTAATACCTCCAGTGTAGTTTTAAGAAATGATTCCAATTAGATGTAGAACTCAACATGAAAATTAGTTACAGAGATAAGAGATGTGTTTCAGTGGTAGCATAGTTTTCCAGCTTCCTGTGGTCTACAATTTTCCAGTTTACATGAAGCTGGATTACTGGCTAACCAAAAGGTAAAATAAAATGATTAATGCATCTGAATTTCATTTTCTTCCTAAATTTTCCCCAAGTGTGTGTAACTAGAACCTGTTTCATTATCTTGAAAGATGGTTAATCTTAACAGTTGAAACTCATTTGGTTAGTATTTAGTTTCTGTTCTCAATGTTATAAATCACTTAGTGTAAAAGTGAATTAATTTTTCCTGAGTTAAATTCTCTAATATGAAGAATGCTCAGGTTAGAATTAAAATAGGTTTAAAATGACTATGAGAATAAGAAGTGGTACAGAATATACATCATTGGTTCTGTTAGACAAGAGAGACTTAGTTTTCTACCAAAAAATAAAGTAGCTATTACAGTGAAGATGATCATAATTTTTTAGTATGGAAGTTTGGGGAAGCTACAGTATATATAGTGATGAATCAACCAAACTTTGAGAGTAGGTTGCTTAGGTTTGATCAGGACTTTTCTTGCTAATTTGGCAATATTGGCAGTAAAATTCTCCATAATTGTTGCTTTATCTTCCACTAAATTGGAGAACTTCAACAATCTCCAGGTCACAGAGGAATTCCATGCGGTTTAAATCAATTAGTATAAATATAAGCTTAGAATGGTGCTTGGCAGACACATTGGCATGCACAATTGTAACATGTTAACTTTCAGTTTTTGTCAGATAAGATCTCACTTACCTTGAAAAATCCCTACTGATACAAACAGGGAGGAATATAATATAGTAAGAATAAAATAAAGCATTCACTGAATAACCCATATCTGTGGAGTGTATATTGTACTGAGTTTTAAGAAAAGAAGAGTGCCAATTATTTTTGTTCTACTGAGCTTTATTTTGTAATTTGGATATTCATTATTAACCCAATAATTTGAAATAGATTTTGGCACAAATTCAGTACATGTTTGATAAATTTACTTGAAAGACTCATAATACCTAAAACTTCTAAGAATTAAGTATTCAATTTTAGCAAAACACTTCCATTTGATGTATAATTTGTGTAAAATACAATCACAATGAAAGTCACAAATTTTGGAAAGGAAACAATTTTGAAGTAGATAATTTTCAGATTCAAAGATGCAGGAAAATGTCTTAAGTCAAGATGGAAAGATAGTGATAATAATTCGTATTCTATGAGAAAAGATGAAAATAGAGAAACTATTTTATTAATCCTAAGAATTAGGAAATAGAGAAAATGAAAATAGAGAAACTAATTTTATTAATCCTAAGAAGTTTGTAATCTTTTGGGAAAACATATAATGATGAGCTTGGAACAGTCAACCCTGACTGGCTTCATGTTCCCAATTTCCTTTTACTAGATAGAATTTTAAAAGATCATCACTAAGAAAGATTTCTGAACAGTTATGTGATAGCTACAATTATAACTGCTCTTTCCCATCACACATAGCTTGATTTTAAAGTCAAAGGAACAGCTTTGCATGAGGGCAGAAGGCCTTCATGGGATGAATGCAGAAGGTAAACTTACTCCTGTGATATCATTAAGCTGCACAATTTGTCACTGTTTTGCAGTGAGTGAATGTTGTTTGGAAGGGAGCCCCTAGAGTTATTTAAGGACAAGGTAGTAAGAACTTGGAACAGTTGCTTGGTTCTGTTGGGCAAACAGACTGTTTATCTGCTCTGGCTTCCCTCTTTTCCTTTCAATCTGTTTGCCAGAGAATATGTATCTTTCTATTGTACATAATATTAAATGAATAATGTCATGAAGATAAATTTGGAGCACTGGCATCAAGCGAAACTGAAATATATAGAACTGAAAATAGAACTGTTTCTAAAAGAGAAGTTCTTGTTTCAAACAATTCTTTATTCAAAATATTTATGTACATTAACCATAAGTTAGTGACTTAATCTTAAATTAATATGGTTCTATAATTTTACAAAATGTGATCTTACCTGGATTTTAAAGAATTTCAGGCAATATGGACTGAAAATGCAGTTTAAGTCTCTGTTCATGCTGACTCTTTTCCCCTATTTGGTCTCCAGTGTGAGAAATATATGGAAAAACAGGTGTGTAGAGAAGGAGACCAGAATGAATACTAGAAGCCAAAAGAACAGTACCTATCGTGGTGAAATGCTTTTGCCATAGTGCAGTAATATGAACTGAGATTTCAGCAACAGACAAAAGCTGCTTCTAATAATGCTCTGAGAGGCTGAGGCACTATAGATCGTGCACTAGCTCAACTTTGGCAGCTTATCAACTGAGTGACACCCTATCTGGATATAAAACATAACAATAGAGTAGGAGGTACAGCACAGTGTAAAATCTTGTGTTCAATCCTCAGCACTATAAAAAAAGCAAATCACCTTAAGAAGAAATTACTTAGACTATACAATAAAAAGGAACAATTCAAAAAATTGTGGTAGAGGGGTTAAAATATGACATAACAAAATATAAGAATGTTGTGACAGGTACTATAGATGCCTCTCCCCAGCAGCATAAATAAACATCCAGTAGTCACAAATTGCAGTATAATTACCTATTGGATAGCACTGACCTGTATTAGGAAGACAGTTAAAGCTATTTCTTAAAGTTGCTAAATTTCTCATGTAGCAATTCAAAATTTTTACTATTGGAACACAATGTTACAATAAACTGTATTTTTCACTGGTAAAAATAAATGTATGGGAAGCATCCCTCGAAAGTGTCTTAGTTACTTTGAAAATCAAGTTCACTCACAGAACATTCAAATACAAATTTAAACCACAACAGGTTTTCAAAGGTAGTATATGATTTATAATAAACATATACACACAATAGAATGTGAGCACCTTTTTCTGTAGTTTTGAAAAGGATAAATTATCAAATTATCTATCAATAAAAATATTTTAAATAACAAGAAGTTTGACTAAATGCATGTGCATATACACATACATCTATATATAGTCATACTTTTAGAAATAAACGTACATATGTACATATATCACACTCATTATATAATCAGATGAACAAGTAAAGAATTTTAAAAGAAAACTTTATTGCAGTTAGTTTCAGTATTGAACTTTTTTTTTCCACCCTAAGTAAAGGAGAGCTTATGGCTCATCCTCAAGCTTACAGTGCTAGTTTCTTTTTACCTACTGATTTCATCTGTAGTTTATATTTCAGTGAATAATTGCAGTATATTCTAGGGCTAGTAGCATAACCAAAATACAATTATAAAAGTAACATTTAGATAATAAATTTCGTATAATATTTTATGGAGATATTAAGAGTTTTACAACATAGTAGATATAATCAAATGTTTATCTTACTAGTGGCTATGTATTATGTTAATTTTTCTGACCATATTTAAATAATAGAAATAATATATTTCTATTGTCATTAATAAATATATCTTATTAAACCAATGTTGATTTAGGAATTGTGGGTTGCAAATGGTTGAGAGTCTAGTAGTTGGATATGGAAAAAGAGAAGGAAAAAAAAATTTAAAAAAAGAGATAAGGTTATATTTCAACTGCACAAGCACCTGCCCAGCAAGTATGAGGTCCTTGGTTCAATTCTGGCACCAAAATAACAACAATAATAAATAAGGCAGGGGTGTTATATAACCAATTTCTAGTATATGACCATGATTTATGTCATGTTAGCCTTATTTTCTTCAAGCATTTTATTATTTTGGCTATTAATGTTGTATTTTTTATAGCACATTATTAGTATTTGGTTTATTAGTATGAACTAACAACAAAACTTTAGAATGTAATATAAATTAATGATAAGATATATAACAGTGAGTAAATACAAATATTAGCAACTGGTTTGTACTGTAGCCGATAAAATTATTGGAATTACCCAAATATAAACATAAAACATAGCTGTAGCAGTGAAAGTAGTGATTAGATAGTTGTTTGCTGCGGTTAGCAGTTAGTTTCAATATTGAGCTTTTTTCTTTCCACCCTAAATAGTTCCTCATAGAAAAATAAATATCAGTGCTATATTTTATATTATAGTGTTTGTGGTAAAATATGTATATCTGCCTTTTCATAGACTGACATTATTGCTAGAACTTCTGAAAAATATTTAATTGAATGACTCAGTAACCATTTAGGTTATGTGCAGTTTCGGTCCTTTACCTGACACCTAATCAGAGGATGGATATATCTTCTTACTATTGATTTTATTTATCACTTACAGATCTTCCTATGAGAGTTACATTTGATCATCCTGAAGTGAAAAATCTTAGAAATTTTATTAGCCTTAGGACAATTTTCATCACCATGGAAATCAGCAGTATGTTTAAAAGTAGTGCATTTTAATTAATAGTTAAAGTAAAAGAGTATGTTTGAGCATTTATGATTCTACTTTGTATGTGCCACTGTCCTAAACCATTATTTCCTCATTTTTTTGTATTTCTGCACCTTACCACATTCAATCAAAAGGGTCAATGAGATAGCCAGGAAATATTGCAAAAGCATACCATCTATGTGGACCGTATCCATATTTTAGATCAAATGTGGGTAGATTCTTTCTTATTCTTTGCAATGTGCCAATAAGTATATTTAATAAGAAAATAAACCCTGTACCTACTGTCACAACTTGTGTACAGAAATAAAATAGAACCTATTTAATAACCAAGACAAAGTGACTCCCAAATGTATTTTTTTCCTGGACAGGTAATTTTTTAGTAGAACAGATTCAACAATTAATACCTTGCATATTTTTTAGTGGTTATTTGTTGTACAAGGTGCAGGCATGATATTCTATTTACAAACACTATTAGAGCAGATCCCTCTATTTATTAAATTAAGAGAATGTAGGAACCTAGGCGAACATGTACTGTAACATCATATAACTCAGTTGTGCTCAAAATTTTTCTAATCAAGGAGATTATAGAGTCACAGAAGAATGGGATTGATGATGTAGAGTGTGCCTAAACAGAGTCACATGTAGAGAAAACATTCTCTTAGGTTTTCATAGAGAGCAAATTGGTCAAGCAATGGCCATGACTCATCCACATGGATGACACTACAAAGAATCTACAAAGTGAGGCATAGGTTACAGGATAAACCCTAAGGGACTTGACTGACCTTATCATATACAAAAGTTACATTTCTTTTTATATAGGTCTTGCTAATCTTGGTCTAACTATCCAGTAAAAAAATATAAAAATGAGGTATATAAAGTAAAGCCATAATAATATGTTTAACTGTAAATGGCTCTAGTCAACAACTTCTGTGGATAACCCGTACTGTTGTGGACTGCTGGACGGTGTTGGAGTGCTTTGCTGAAATCAAGCACCTATAATAATTGAATGCCAATAGAATTCCCAACTCTGACAAGGCTAAACAAAAAAGGGAATTCAAAGAAGGACCATTCTATATTTGTATATACAGAACAGTTAGGATAAATGTGCAGCTACTTTTGTGTAATTTGTGAGAAGAAAGATTTGCACCAATATTGTTTGGACAGGATATCCTGTCTGCTTCTTGTACTATGGATAACCACTAAAGATAACAGTGTAAAAAGTATCAATTATTGAATCTGTATTATAAATCAGCTTTTAAAAAAGGATAGGTATACAGCTACATTCTTTTAATTCCCCAAATTGTCCTGAGAGAAAAAGAAATGTACTGTACTATTGCTTTCTCTGAGTGAACTCGAAGTGTAATGTATATACATCAGAAAGTTGGGGGTCGGGGAGATGGCTCAGTAGAATAAGCGCTTCCCTGGCAGGTGCAAGGGCTTGAGTGCAAACCTTGGTTCCACCAAAAAAAAAAAAAAAAAAACAGGTGTAGGATGCTTCACTGAGGTAGAAAAGTAAAATAAAATTCCAAAATTTAAGCTTAGTTTATTTTTCTATTTTTGATATAGAGAAATATTAATTGGCCACAAATAACCATGATTTATTGCAGGTTAATATTCATACACGTACAGTTGATCAGAGCATATAAAAATAAAAGATATTGAAGACACTTAGGAAGGTAATTAGAATATGAAATTAGTATTCAACCTAGGAAAATAATGGCATAAGTGCTAAAGTGATTTGACTGGAGAATTTTAAAACTTTTTTCAGCAAAAAATAGATAGTACACCTCACAGCTGAATGGAGTAGAACACAATGGCTATTTATAAAGGATTAAACAGGGTATAGAGAAGCCAATGGAGTGTGGTTTCACATTAAGGCCAGTAATCAGGGAATTGTGATTACTAAGCCAGAACCTAAGTGCAATGGGAACAGAGTAGTTACTTGAGCTCCTCAATATAGTTCTGTGGAAGTGTTCACCAGAGAGGGACTGTAGAATTTGTTGGGACACAGTGTCTGTGGTTATTCCACAATGGAGTAAATCTTCCCTCTTGTCCTGTCCAGTGGTTTATCCCATTGGCTCAATCTGATCTAAAATGAGAAAGAAAAATCCATTTTAGAGGAATAATTCAGGAGAGGTTAAGTGTAGTGAGTATCTGGAGGAACAGGTGGAAGTGTGTAGCAACCCTTTATTATTTTTCTATTCTTGAAGAAAATTGTGTTCTTAATATAAAGATTGGTGGAATCAGTCACTCTTCTACCACTGGTAGGTGTCATTTAACTCATTTCCTCAGACTGAGTCCAAAAGACTAGGAAAACTGTGATTTGTGTAACATATTCTGGAAAAAAGGTAAGGAAAGGAATTATTAATTAACATAAAATACAACTGCTATAGTCTGTACTTGTGTGACTGATCATAGGTTTTCAGTGATGATTATAAATATTTTTATGCACACTGAATGTGCTCCTTATTCTCTGCCAGTATCTAGTCTTTGCCTGATGGTATAGTTTTGGGGAACAAGCCTATTGTTGTGCTATATTTTTTGGACTGCCTTATTTGCCTTTTACTCAGTTTATTAGAAAAGGGGAATTTTCAGTGAAACCCCAGTGTAGATCCAGGCCCTAGGGCTGCAAAGCAGCACTCAGTGTAACTATCAGTTGCCAACTCTAACAGTATGTTTAATTGTGCAACTTAAAATTCTTTAGGACTCTTGACATGATATGTTTTTCTTTGCATACTAATTGAGTGTTTTAATGATCATTTGTAATTATGGCACTTTTTGAAGAATACTTTATGTCAGACATGAAGTCGTAAATCACCAAATAATAGTTGCTTCGCCTTTTACCTTTTTCTTCTAAAAATATTAGTGAACACATTGGGAGCACTAGATATTTTGTTCATTCCTTAAGAAAGGAAATGTTACATTCATAAAATACTGAAAAGCATGTATTGAGTTCTTTAAGTAGATGTGCAGCTCATGAATACAGTGCCCTTTTCTTTTTGTCTAAAATAGGAATAGTTTTTAAAGTTGGTAATTACATACATCTATGATAATAAAGTGATTGCTGAGGGCTCATTATTGTCTAATTTAGGAATAATTCATGATGAAGGTTGGGTCATTCATGGGGCTTCTTTATAATAGCCAGTATTCCACTTGTCATGTCCTTTCCACAAAGGGCAGCCCAATTTAGAACTTTTGTTTAGAAAGAATTCATAGTTTTTCTCCAAAAAAATTTTTTTTGCTTCTTGTTTTTTTTTTCCCTATTAGAAAAATAGAAGAGAGTTTATGGGATTCCCTATTTAAAGCTTAAGCTAAGACTGTTACATAGTCATTACTATATGGAGGTCTTTTAAATATTTTATTGAGGAAATTCATTTGTAGTGCTGAAGGAAATAATTTCATATTTCAGTACTATTTTATGACCTTATTGGATACTTAAAAACTCGGCCTGTTGTTTCCAAAAACACTGTAACTGTAACATGTGACAAACAGCCTCTTACAGTACAAAAGAGAAGACCTCAATGGGTACAGGAGTATGTAGGGATAATTATGAAAGGAAAGAGGAAAATATTTATACTAGTCTAGGATTTTTCTCTTCCTATAAAGGAGCCAAAAGACCTTGCTATTTGTCCTTGTTCACAACTAAATTTTTCTTTATCTATAAATTTTAAAGTAAGTTCTTGCTTCAAAATCCTATTTTAGTACTACATATTTGGATTGCATAATGTTTACATTCCTCATATGAAGTTGGCACATGTACAGAATATATATTAATTCATTTTTCATTCTCTTTCCATTCTCTTCCCTGCCCTTTTCCTCCATCTCTTAACTACTTTTCATTTAAAGTACCCATTTTTTTTATTGGCTCATTTATTTTGGAGTGTACAGTTTTTTTCACTTTTAACATACATCATAGGTAGGACACTGGGTAAATATCTTAGTGGCCTGGCAACTGAATCACCCTGAGTTCAATCTCTGGAACCAATAGTAATAATAATAATAATAATAATAATAATAATAATAATAATAATAGATATATCTTAGCAATTAGTCCTCTTTCTGAGGAATAGTTGGAAAATTTTTTCTAATTTGGTAAGTTATCTTATCATTTTGTTGGTTGTGTCTTTTGCTGTCCAAAACCTTTTTAATTTAATATGATCCCATTTGTTCTATCTTGGTACAATTTCCCGTGCAACCAGGGACTTGCTCAGAAATCCTGCCTGAGGAATTTGTTCAGAAATTACTTGTGGAAGCCTGTAACTTTAAGACTTTTACCTAATATATCTTCTAGCAGGTTAAATATTTCTATTTTAACACTTAGTTCATTAACATAATTCTTTAACATGAGTTCTTTTCTAATTGCATGTCATTTCATGTACATTAGGGAATTTTCTGTCAACATATCCTATCATGTGGGCCAGGAAGATAGCTCAGTAGAATAAGCATCTGCCTGGCAAACACAGAGTCTTGAGTTCAATTTCTGGTACAAAAAAAAAAAACCCTCCATCAGAACCTGATTCCTTCTTTCTAACCCCAATCTCTTTTCTTTTCATTTGATATTTTTATTTCAACAGAAAAACAAGGATTGCAAGGTATATATTATGTAAAGACTTATTTAACTTATTCAGTCTGGAACACTCAGTTGGTAAGATTGTAAACTCACATGGTATTATCTTTTTTTAATTAATTAATTTATTTTTATTCTATTGAGAAATTGCAATGAAGACAGTTCCAAAACATTAATTGGACAGTTTCAATAATTAATACATTATATATGTTGCCTTCTTAGTGGGCATTCATAATAAAAGATGCAGACATGATGTCCTAACCAAACACTATTAGTACAAATTTTTCTTCCCATTGAATTAAGAGAAAGTAGCTGTATATCTATCCTAACTATTTTGTATATACAGATACGGAATGGTCCTTCCTTTGTATCCCATTTTTTGGTATGGTTTTGTTAGAGATGGTTATTCCATTGCAGTTGTAGAGGATGAATATTTTCAGAATGTGCATATGTCATGGAATTTGGCATATTGATAACTTCAGCTACAGACACTTAAGATACGACATAAACAGGATACTCTTTGACCTCAGGCCATTTTGACCTAAAAAGACATAAAATTTCTACAAGGAATGTGCCCTTCCAAAGATACCATGAAGAGAAAATTATTTTCTCCAGAAAAAGGGAGTCAGCATTGAAATTGATCTATGCAAAGTTTCATTTTTTCATTTACCTCTGTGTATTTCTTAAGTACATTCCTAAATTTTCTGACTGTAACCCATCCTGTTTGTTTTGTCTTAGCACCACAATTTATTGTCTTTTGTGTGAAAAAGTTTATATGCTTTTGGGTCAGATTCTTTGGCATTCTTTTCCTTTTGTGGACTCCTGTATATATGTAAAAAGATATCCTTATGTCTCTCTGTTGTTGTTAATCTTCCTTATGTAAGTTTGATTCATACATTACCAGCAGAACCTAAGAAGATAAGGAGGATTTCCTTTCCATAAGGACATTATAAATAGCTGTATTATATCAAAGATTCAATAATTACTTAGATATAATTCAGGTATAAAAAATAAGATACATAAACAGCTATACTCTCTTAATTTACTGATAAGAGACATCTGCTATAATAATGTCTGTAAGTATAATAACATGTATGTGCCTTGTACAATACCAAAACATTATGAAAACAATTAGCAATGTATTAATTTATTGAATTCGTCCTATTAAGGTGTCTTAAAACTGTCTCATTGATATTTTTACTTCAATAAAATAAAAATAAATAAATAAATAAAAGAAAAAAATAGCTGTAAATGGGGAACAACTTTCTTAATTTCTAAAGATTATAAGAAAGGAAATAAGGGCCGTGGATATGGTTCAGTAGAATAAGCGCTTCCTTGGCAAGCACAAGGGCCTGAGTTCAATCCCTGGTTCTGCAAAAAAAAAATAGAAAGAAGGAAATGCCCCAAATGATTTAACCATTATTTATTCATTGATGTTTCAAAATAAAATTCAAACATTTTAGCAGGAAATATAACTTCATGGCATTAAGTTTATAGTCTTTATATATTAAAAATCAAAATTTAGGCTATCGATTGAAGACATTACGTAGAGTAATCATTCTCTTATTTCAGAATTAGGAGGAGTCTTCAGGTAAAGAAATTGTTTCAACATATTCTGTGGAATAATTTTTTCTCAAAAATCCTAGAGGTGAAATGTTCTTTAAGGTAAATAAATAATCTAACTGACAATACACGTTTTTCAGCACCAAGAATTCCAGCTCATTTTACAAATCTCAGCTTACTAACTCCAAAGGAAAATTCCTACTCTGCAGCAAGTAATATTTAGAATTTAATTTAAATTTTGAAAATCATGCTCTCGTAAAATTACTGCCACTATTGCTAGATTTGCTTCTTACGATGACTGATATTCTTTGTAAATGTTCTTTAGATAATGTTCTTGTCAGCTTTGCAGCACTGAGACACAGAACTGAAATTATCAACTCATGACAGAAAGAAAAAAGTTTTGCCCCAGAGTTTTGCAGTGTCTGTTAGTATCTGATCATTGGGGCCCCTTACTTTAGGTGATTTTGCACAAGGTGGCAGGAGTGTGTGCCAGGGCAGAACTCCTCAGCATGTGACCAAGAAGCAGCAGAGAGGAAGGAAGGGACTTTCGCCCCATAGCCACTCCTAAGGCCATACCTTGATGGATCTGAAGATTGCCCTCTATTTTCCACCTTTTGAAGTTTTTGACATTTTACATAGTGCCAATCTGGGGAGCCAGATTTTGGCACATAGACCCTGGAGACAAATTAAGAAGCAAATTATAGCAAGTGGTAATTCTTAAATAGTTTGATGTTGGTTGTATATGTCTTTTCCATATAAAATTTCCAGGTTTTTATTGTTTTTATGTATGAAATGATCTTAGACCTAATCACCTTTCTGGTACTGATATCTAAAGTTCCACCAAAAAGTATTCTCTTTCATGGTTTCACTCAACATTAAAAATCAAGATAAACTAATGAACAATAGCTAACGGGGTAGTCAGCTTTGTATTAGGACTAGTAATGTTGTTGGTTGTGTTTTAAAACTATGAAGCCCAAATCAGAGAAAAGCTCTGATTATACTCAGCTTTAAGTATATTCTCATTGTATTTTATAGTTTGTTTGTTATTAGTTGTGAGACTAAATTAATATTAGTATATTTTCAAATATGCCTTTTATTTCATAACAATTATTCTAGAGCTCCAAATAATCTCTGAGAAATATATTAAAACATATCAGAATGTTGGTCAAATTATAAACTCTAATTTTAAACGTTATTTTAATTATATGACCACAGTTGAAAGACCAAACTTAGCATTGAACTAATAAGCCAAAAGAGATGGTTTCTTTTACACAGTGTCATTCACAAGCAATTGTCTGGATAATTAATCTATTAAACTATTATACAAAAATAGACTTCAGGATGTATTTATTCAGCTTTTTCTGTGTTTGTATGTGTGTGTACCTGTGTTACAGCTGTTATTTCAAGAAACCAAGAAGGGCCTGGAGAAATGGGAAAGGCTGTGCTGATTCCTAAAGATGATCAAGAGAAAATGAAAGAATTGTTTAAAATCAATCAATTTAATCTTATGGCCAGTGATCTGATTGCCCTTAACAGAAGCCTGCCAGATGTAAGATTGGAAGGGTAAGTTTACCTGTGTGCTATAATCTTGTTTAATTTGTAGTTCCCATATTTCAGAACCTCAGAGCTTCAGTTAAACCAGATTATATTAATTTTATAACTCCATGGTTCTGACCACTGTGCCTTTAGTGTGTAGTAGGAATTTACTATGCATGCATATGTTGAGAGATCTGAACTAATTTGTTTCATGTAGAAGACCAAACATACTGCTTACAAAGACAATAGAATTCACAGGCCTAACAGAATTTTCTTTATGAGATTTCCTTTTGTTCCTTCTTCTCACTTTGTTTTATCTTACCAAATACAGAATAAGTGTACACTTTAAAAGATTCTTTATTTGCCTGCACATAATACACCTTATACTTTGTTTCTGGAAACGTATGTGCTTTGCTATTGTGACAAAAAGTACCCAATTGCTTGCATGATTCCTTGACCCTTTAAAAATGACTCAACTGGGGTTCTGACACTGTATGCTGTTTGTTCTTGCCACATTTATCAGCAATTAAAAAATTGATCAACTGGAAATAATAGTGCATGAACAATGATGACAAGTTCAACTTTTGTGTGCTTAACTCTAATTTATGCTCCACTTGAACATAGTTTAATTGTGTATAATAACTTCAGATACTTATTGTTAAGATGCCATCCTATTGTAATCTCTTTGAAAAGCCAATTCCAAGTACTAAAAAGAAAAGATATTTCTTGAGATTTTAGGAGTCTTGAGTTTACAAATGTATTCCACTACACACTTCTATGTAAGACATAGAAATATTTTCTTTATATACAGTAAAATCATAATTAATGCAAGTTTGCTACCTCTGTCTCTTAATTTCTGTCATGATATTACCACCATATTTATTAAATTCGATACTTTTTATTTCTAAATTTTTTTCAAATAAGACCAAATCCTAATTAATATGATGAGGTAATTATTTTCAGGGGATTCAGTAACTAAGTCACAAATTCCTCAGAACATTGTATGGTTTGGAAACATCTGTTTTAAAAATACCACAAATAAGTACATGTCTTGGATTTTTTTCTAAAAACCAGTATAAACTCAGATGTTGATATATATATTATAAAGGTCTATTTTACATATTGTTCTTAACTTATGTTTGTATTTATTAATGTCACTTGAAAAGATATGCAACATACTTATTCTTCAAAATAGTCCTGAACATTTTAGATACTTTACTATATAATCTTGTTGCATTTATTACTTTGTTTTCTATGTCTTGGTCTGACAAATATGATGCTATTATAGTCAGAAAAACTATACAAACTCTTTTAAAATGTGAAATAATAATTCAGCTATTATAATTCAAGTTAATTTAGTTTTATAACAGATCTAGATATGCCCAAACAAGAATTGATTTTTATTGGGAAAAGAAAGCAAAGTCTTCATTGTGCAACCCTTTCAAATGTTGTGGCACAGTGGAATTCTTGTTTTAGGAATTTAGGAATCACTTAGCAGAGAAATGCATGAGTGATCAGACCTTGTACTGTAGAAGCACTGGAAAATGAAAGATTTAAATTCCTTAGCATTCAAGTTACATAAATGCATATTTACCGTGGTTATTATTGTTTGAATACTGAGATTTAACAAATATCTTATGAAATGATATTATTATTATAAACAATTTTCTATTTTGTTTTCCTGTGATCCTACAGTGGATGTCACCAAAAAGAAAACAGAAATGCTATCTAAAATTGCTAAATAAATTATGACGTATGAAGTTCATGAGGGATGACTACAAAGTATCTTTGATGTTTAATGTTGTAAAACCCTTATTAATCACATATCAAACTATTATATGATAGTTGTAGAGAGATATTTTAATAATTATTTTACTTTAGGTTTTAAGAATTCTATTATTCTGTTCAATGTTTAGATAGATACATTGAAAAGTACAATTCTTACTGGAATGTAGCCCAACTTATTGTGAGGGCCTCAATTGTTCCCTCAAGAGGGAAAAAAAAGATTAGCACATTATATGAGCCACAGTGAAATGATGAAGGGGATTAATTATGTAAAGATCTTAAAAGTGGATCCCTCAATAGATAATTTTAGTAAAACTTACTTTGTTTCTGCGGAACACTTGAGTGGATACTCTGAAAGTATGTGAATCACCCAAACAATGATTTTTCACATATCCAAATATATTTACAGCAGTATGCTTTTAAACTCATTTGACTGAACCCAGAAAAAGTCAAAACAGTTGAATTCTGGATTTCATGTTAATATCAGTCTAAAAAATATCTGAAAAATACATTTAGAGTAATAAAAGTAAGTAAATGTTCAATCTTCTCACAGGAAACAGACTAGGCAAAAGTATTTTCTTTGGTGACATTCATGAAAAAATATCAGGAAAACCTGGAGCAAATTTTGGAATGCTCATCCCCAGGTGGGGTAGAGACACCAAATTTATTATTATTGATAATACACTTACATGCAATCTTACATTACTTTTGAGGCATAAAATCATAGGTATCAGAAATATTATGTATAGTGCCCCCAGATAGCTCAGCAGATTGAAGCGCCTGCTTATGCAGAGTGCAGCAGCTGGGGTTTGATCCCCAGCATGCTGTTCTGGCCCCACCCCCAGGGTGTGCTGAGACTGAGAATGAGACCGGGCTTGGTGGCATGTGCCTGTAATCCCAGTGCTTGGGAGGATGAAAATACAAGGATCACTATGAGTCTGTTGTGTGTAGTGAGATCCTGTAAACCCTCTACTAAATAAATTAAAAAAAAAAAAGAAAGGAATGTCGTGTATCTATTTTAAGCACAAGTAAGGCTGGAGATCTCTGGTAATTCCTTTTTCATAGATCCAAGGAATTTTTATTGTAGTCTATGTATGCTTAATAATAAAATTGTAAACATCTATAACCATCATCTTCTCTTTGTTTACTTTCCTTAACAAATGTAAAAAGAAAAGAAAAGGAAAAGGAGTTGCCATAAACTTTTATCTTATCAACAATGTTGAAAAAAATGAATATTAACTTGATTTGTTTTAACTCAGCATTGGGGATTTATTTACATGTTTCCTATCAAATATGTGTTTGAATTTTTAGAAGATTATATTGTTTGAATTTTAGAAAAATAGGATTTAAATGTGTCTGCTTTTTACAAAGTAAACAAATACACATCACTTGTTTTGGTCTTTTTATCTAAGATTTTGTGTTAATATTCAGAAAGAAGGCAAAAGAAAAGGATAAGAGAAAGAGAAAAAGCATTATATTTAGTAGATTTAAGAAACCCATTGGACTGGGGAGATAGCTCTGTGCTCTAAACACCTCCCAGGCAAGCGCAAGGTCCTGAGTTTGATCCCTGGTACCATATGCTGCAATGGACCTTGAATTTTAGGCGCACTGTCCCAACCCCAAAACCAGGCGTGGAGGCCCACATCTGTAATCCCAGCACTGGGGATGGTGAGAGAGGAGGATCACTATGGGTCCAAGCTGTGCAGCAAGACACTGTACCAAAAGAATAATTAAAAAATAGAAGAGAAGTAAACCTGTCAAATAAGTATGTTATTAGGAGCATTTTAGTAGTCAGTGTTGACCTATGTTTCTAGCCTTCATAGGAATTAGCAGAAACAAAAGGAGTACGGGTCATGGCCTATAGTCTAGGGACAGTGCTATACCTCATGATCTGGAAAATAAATAGGGAGAACAAATGCCAGTTATACAGAGAAAATTTTCAAATAGGAGTTAGTGAAAGTCTCTTGAAATGGAAACAAAGTAAATAGGTTTAAAATTTGATTCTATGGTAATCTTGGAGAAAATGATTAATTTTCTAAACCTAAGTTTCCTCTCGCTGATTAAGCCAACTAATTTATAATTCAATCAATCAAAAAATCCTTGTTTACCTAGTACAAGTTTAATCTTCAGAACACAAAACACATGTAACAGCCCCTGAAATATAGGGGTTTGAAGATAAGGTATACACAGGTATAAAATTAATTATGATATATTCTGGCGTATGATTGAAAAAATAAATGAAAAAATACTTACTTTCTATAGATATTATTATCTTATGGAATTATCTTGTTCTCCCTGGTTTGTCTTTTGTATTACAGGCAACTTTTAAAACTACAAACTTCTCCCTCTATTCTTTGCAATTCTTTTGAGTAAGAACTTAACAATAATTATTGGATGAATATTTCTTTTAAAAAGTTACAGGCAGTTAAAACAGAATTCTAAAGTTCTTTACATTTACTTATATTTAGACATTTCATGGTTCTTCAAATACTGGTATTTCAAGATTATAATGCAGTTGGCATTTACATATATTCATCAGGAAAAAAAATCAAGAAAACAGGAAATTTATTTCAGCTATTTATATCCTAGACCAAATAACTGCTTCATATGTCTGTACACTTGCAAGCTGATAAAGAGAAAGATACTAGCAACCTCATGTTATTAGGTAAGAAAATCTATAGCACACACATTTTGAATAAATTGCTCTCAAAGGGCAGATCTTATTTACTAAATGAAATAAAAATAAACTATGGTATATTCATTTCTGTGCTCAGTCTCTTGAGTCCTGTGCATTTATGTAAATTTCCTTTTCTATTAATTAGTACATGATAAATGTAGCATTGATTGCCCAAAGAAGGAATAAAAATGAGAACATTAATTGGATTTTTGATCTCTGTTCCACAGCTATTATTTTCAATTTGACAATTATTACAACTTGCAAATAATGGTAAAAATTTTGTGTTTGAAGATAATAATAACTTTTTAATATTGTGGTTTGTGTGTTTGTGTGTGGAATTAATTTCATTACCTATTTAACAAGTGCTGTGTAAGAATGTCTGTGTGGTTTTGTATTTGAAAAAACTTATAGCTATTATCTTTGGGGTAATACTGATGCATCTCACATTTTCTTTCATATAGGAAATACAATAAAATACATATGGGTCTTTTTCTTAAGAGAACATTTATGTTTTGCTTTAGGCAGAAATCATGCTGCATAACACCACTTACAGTAGAACTACCAAAGTTTTCTTATGTTAGTTAATTTTCTGATATTACTGCTTTGATTTTTTAAAAATTGTTGTGTAATATATACATTATAGAACTTAACCATTGTAGCAATTTTTAAATGAACAGTGAAATAGTATTAAATATAAAGGAATTATTTTGAGTTAAATTCAAACAGGCAAAGGAAAGGGTTTCTGTTCCCCACCCTCTATCTAAAGGCAGGTTGTATCTTGCCCTTTTGAGACATTTTTTTTTTTCTTATGAGGAGGGAAAATATTCACCTCATTATGCAGAGAGGGTAACAATGCCAAGATAAGTCAGTGTAAAATAAATTCTACTAAATAACCTCTGTCTTCTGTATTTTATCACATTTTACCACCTCCATGAGCCTCTAGTTGCTTTCTTTGTCTTGTCACCTCACAATTGATCACTGTTTGTTAAAGCAGTTTTTATAAAAAGGTTTGTATTCTGTGTAACAGTGAGCTTCCAAAGGTGGAAGTGTTATGAGTTCAAAGAGAGAGGCAGAGAGATCGAGGACTTTACAAAGTTTAGAGGAAATATAGAGACAGGAACATCACTCAGGTGATGTAAGTAAGACAAGAAGAGTAAAACAAGAATAGTCTCACCCCCTGAAGTATGAAGGAGTTCATGTCATAAGATAGACAAAGTTGGCCTGTGACCAATCAAACTACCCCTGGTGTTTCTTATAAACAACATATTCAGCATCAGTTTAGAATCGTTTTTGGCATACTGGCTGGTACCAAATGCTCAGCTGTCTCAAGACTTTGCCTGACCTGTAGGGCTTGGTTGTATGCCATAGTCATGTGGCAGGTAAGATGGTGCTCATAGTTATTTTAAGCCGGCTTCCTACCGATGGTAACTTACAGAATTAAACTGTTTCTTTGGGTATTCATTTTTTTTCTATAAGGTAAAAACAAATTATTTTATTATGATTAGGTTTTCTTTTGGCAGAACTGGGAATTGAACTCTGGCCTTTGAGCTTACCAGACAAGCACTTATTCTACTGAGCTATCTCCCTGGCCCCAAAAAGAAATTATTGACAACACATGAAATTGTGTGGTTTTCTATTCATTTGTGATTTTTCAGTGCAGAGACCCTACTACAGAACCAAAAAGATAGAAAAGTTTTCCTTTCTTTTACAAGTATGTTATGCACATGTTGTGCAATCTATGTTCACAATTCCTTTCAATGTATAAGATTGAAAGTTTGTTTTCATAAACTGTGACATTGGATTTCCCAGGCATTCGACAGCCACGTTATTGAGAAAGCACTGCCTATAACTGGAATCATATCATTTATCTTTTTGTGACTTATTGCCGTTAGCATGACATCCTCAAATTTCATCAATATTATATGAGGTATCAGAATTTCTTAAGTTTTGAAAATCTGAAAATCTTCCATTGTATGTATATTCCATATTTTCTTCATTTGTTCTTTAATAAATGGACAAGTGGACTGTACTGAACTTTGGCTTTTATGCACAATGTTGCTATGAACTTGGGTGCCTATGTGCCTGAGATCCTATTTTCCGTTCATTCAGTTATCTAACCAAAATTAAAAATTCTTGATTATGATTCTATTTTCAAAACCATGTTGTTTCCATAGTTATACTACTATAAAGTTTCTAATTTTTTACATTTTTCACATTTCATTTTCCTATTGTTTTGGATAGTAACCAACTTAGTGAATATGAACTAATATATTTTTATTTGTATTCCCTTGATGATTGATAATATTAAATATTTTACCTTTGTCTTTGTCAACTCACATATTTTCTTTGGAGTAATTCTGATAACATTTTTTAGCCACGTTTAAACAAGGTTGTATTTTGTCATTAAGTTGTATATAATCTTCCTTCTCATAGAATTATACAGAAGTAATGCACATTTATCCTAACTGTACTGTTTATATGAACACAGAATGGTTCTTCCTGTGTATCACCTCTTCTTTGTTTAGTCTTATCAAAGATGGGCATTCCCTTGTCATTCAATTATTATAAATACCTGAACTCAATAAATAATCAAACATAGTCTAGCAGTACACAATAATAGTGGGTTATCTAAAGAAGTTGTTGACTAGAGCCATTTACAGCTCTACTTATTATTATAGCTTTATTTTATATACCTCATTTTTATACTTTTCTGCTAGATGGTTAAGACCAAGATAAAGCAAGACCTATATAACAAAAATGTAGCATTTGTATCTGATGATGTCAGTTCCCTCAGGGTTTATCCTATACATCTTTACATCACTCTGTAGATCCTTTGTCCGAGTCAGCCATGTGGATGAATCACAGCCATTGCTTAACCAGTTTGTTCTCTGTGAGAGCCTGAGAGAAAGTTTTCTCTCCATGTGACTCTCCTTAGGCACACTATAGCTCATCTATCACATTCCTCTGTAGCTTCATAATTTCCTTTATCAGAAAATTTGGGGCACAAAAACTGAGTTCCATGATGTTACAGTACATGTTCATCTAGTCCTGAGTCTTCACTGACCTTGAAAGTCTATGGCCAAAATGTTGGCTGATCTTGCAGCCCTTCCATTTCTCCATTTTTTTGGCTGTGATCTTAGATTGTTAACCATCTAGAAAAGAAGCTGAGTAGTACCCTGAAACATATACAGTTCAGTTTACATTTTTAGTTGTTGTTATAAATTTCAGTTCAGTTACATTTTTAGTTGTTGTTATAAATTTCTATATGTATTCTTTTGATATTTTTTATACCAGGGACACTATACGATATTTGCACATGTGAGTCTGGTTTATTTCACTTATGTGTATATGTTCAAGTGGCATCCACTTTAATATAAATGCTTCAAGACTATCATTCTTTATACCTGAGTAACACTTCATTGTACAGAAATACCACATCTTTTTCAACCATTCCTCATGTGATGGGCATGTTGGTGTTTCCAAGATCTGGCTAACAGAAATTGTGCTGCTACAAACATAGGTACACATATATCACTATGATATGATATTTTCAGTTTCTCTGGGATAATTCCCAGTAGGGAGATAGCTGGCTTGAATAGAATTTCCAGTCCTACTTTTTTGAGGAGTCTCCACACTGACCTCCACAATGGTTGCACCAGTCTACATCCCCACCAGCAATGGAGAAGTGTTCTCTTTTCCCCACATCATCTCCAACATTTGTTGTTGGTTGATTTCTTTATGATAGTCATACTTTCTGGAGTGAAATGATATCTCAGTGTTCTTTTAACTTGCATTTTATGGATGGCAAGTGATGTGGAGCATTTTTTCATATATTTGCTTCTTTAATTTTGTCCTGTGAGAAGTGTGTATTCATTTAAAATGCCCATTTCTGGATTGGGTCTTTAAATTTGAGGGCCCTAATATATCTCAGTTCTTTTTATATTTAGAGAGCAGACCTTTGAGTGCTTATTAGTTTAGATTTTTTTTGAAATTTTTGGGTTGTCTTTTCACTTTGTTGACAATTTCTTTTGATGTGCAGAAACTTCTCAAGAAGTGTTCATCCCAGTTGTTAATTGTTTCAAGTGTTCCCCATGTAAATATATGTTTGTTCATGAACTATTTGCCTACCCCTATGTCTTGAAGGGTTCCTCCTAATATCGCTTACAGGAGGTTAAGTGTTTCTGTTTTAATGGTGAGGTCATTTTGACTTTAGCTTAGTGTATGGTGATAGATTTGGGTCAAGTTTTAGTTTTCAACATGTAGAAAGCCAGTTTTTCCAGCACCATTTGTTAAAGAGGCTGTCTTTTTGCCAGTAAGTGTGTTTTTCCCCTTTGTCAAAGATCAGGTGGCTGAGTGTGTTTGCAGAGGCCCCTGCATCTTCCAATCTATTCTATTGATCCTTAGGTCTATTTTGTTGCCAATACTATGTTAATTTTATCACAGTGGTTTTGTATAATTTCAAGTCAGGAATTGTGATGGCTTCTGCCTTGTCTTTGTTGGCCAGGACTTCGTTTGCTATTCTAGGTTGTTTGTGGTTCCAACTAAATTTTAGGAATGATTTTCTAGGTCTGGGAGGTATGTTGGTGGCAGTTTCACGGGAACTGCATTAAATCTGTACAACAATTTTGGGAATATGGCCATCTTCACGATGTTGGTTCTTCCTATCCAGGAGCATGGAATATCTTTCCATTTTCTGAAATCTCTCTATAATCTCTTTTCTTAGGGTGTTGTAATTTTCTGTGAAAAGATCTTTAACTTCCTTGGTTAAGTGTATTCCAAGGTGTTTCATTTTCTGCAATGCTATTGGAAAACATATTATTTCTATAGTTTCCCTCTCTGTGTGTTTGTTATCTGTATAGAAGAATGCTATTGACTTTTGAGTATTGACTTTGTATCATGCTATGCTTCTGAATTTCTGTATCAATTCTAGTAGCTTCTTGGTGGAACGTTTTAGGTCTTCCTAGTGAAGTATCATGTCATCTGCAAATAGTAATAATTTAACTTCTTCTTTACCTATTCTTACTATTTTTATTTCGCCCTCTTTTCTAAAGGCTGTTGCTAATAATTCCAAAATTATATTGAATAGGAGGGGTGACAGAGGATGACATCCTTGTCTTGTACCAGATCTAGGAGTAAAAGATTTCAGTTTTTCCTCATTTAGAATTATATTAGCTGTAGGGTTCTCATAGCTCGCTCTTATCAAATTGAGGTAGAGGCCATCTATTCCAATTTTCTGTAGGGTTTTGAACATGAATGAGTGTTGGACTTTGTCAGAAGCTTTCTGTGCATCAACTGAGATGATCAGGCCGTTTTTAGATTTCAGTCTATTATAATAGTGTATTATATTTATAGATTTTTGAATATTGAACCATCCTCACATCCCTGGGATGAATCATATCTGGTCATGGTGTATGATCTTCTTGAGGATTTGTTGTATTTTGTTTGCTAGGATTTTATTGAGGATTTTTGCATCTATGTTCATGAGGGAGATTGGCCTGCTGTTCTCCTTTTTGGTTGAGCTTTCCCTGTTTTTTTTATTTTTATTTTTTTTTATTTTATTGAAGTACAAATGTCAATCAGACAGCTTCAAGACACCTTAACCATACAGATTCGATAAATTAATACATTGCAAACTGTTTTCATAACGTTTTGGTATTGTACAAGGTGCATACATGATATTATATTTACAGATATTATTTTAGCAGATATCTCTTATCAGTGAATTAAGAGTGTAGCTGCTTACTTATCTTATTTTTTTATACCTGAATTATATCAAAAATTCAA
>PVKA01034362.1:0-23542 GCA_004027165.1 Ctenomys sociabilis
CTGGTAAATCTGTTTGAGTGAAAGTGAAAATAGATTTTCTGACCTTAAGGACACCATTGCAGCTAGTAAAAAAGTAAGCAAAGATCTCTTAAGAACAACTAGAATGCAGGAAAAAATAATTCAACACCTGCAAGACGATGCGAAGATGAACAATGTGAGACTAATAGACATCAATGAGAAGGAAGGAGTCAATACAAATAATATAAAAAGAATATGGGCAGAAGTAATTGCAGAAAACTTCCCAAACATGGGGCAACAATCTGACATTCAGGGAACTGAATCATACAGAACTCCAAATAACATCAACCCAATTAAAACCACTCCCGATATATGATAATCAAGATCCCAGAAATTCAGCGCAGGAACAGTATACTGAAAGCCGCTAAAGAAAAGAAACAGATCACGTTTAAAGGAAAACCCATCAGAATAACGGCAGATTTCTCTTCACAAACCATCAAGTCAAGAAGAGCATGGAGCAAAGTACTTCGTCTTGCAAGAAAAAAAATTCCAACCCAGACTGATACACCATGCAAAACTCCCTTTCAAGTATAATGGAGAAGTAAAATACTTCCATGAGAAGAACAACTAAACAATTTCATGAGGACAAAGCCAAGCCTATACAGACTACTAAGTGATGTTCCAGAGAGGGAGCAAAATGATTACAACAGCATGAATGAGAATGGAAAGAACCCGACAAATAGGGTAAACAATTAAAGACAGGAGAAAAAGAGGTATACAGTAGTAGTCTTTCAGTTATTCTTTTGTGTACAGCAGCAAAATAGTTCCATCAGCACACTCTACAAATGGACTTCTCTTGCACCCTATGGTTCGAGATTCCATATGGGACTACAGGGTGGCTTTGAAGGAAATAGCTGTAGATCAGTCCCACAAGTGACACCTGGCCACCAATAAGTGTCATGGTCATTATCCATGTCCGCAACACACTAGAACTTTGTGCGATGTCCTACCCCCAAACTGTCAGAAGTGAAGGTCATGTATTTGTCATTTCAGTATTTATCTTATGTTTTATTCTTAGTACTTCTTTACTTCTATGAAAACTTTTTCTTAGTTCAATTGTTTTGAAACATTTAATTTTTAATTAATTAGTGTTTAATTTTCTGAATAATGCTTAATCTTAATTTCTATTTTAAGATTTATACTATATCTTTGAATTACAAATTATCTAAAAGACATTGTATGCCAGGCGTGGTGGTGCACGCCTGTAATCCCAGCACTAGGGAGGCTGAGGCAGGAGGATTGTTGTGAGTTCGAGACCAGCCTGAGCTACAAAGTGAGCTTAAGGCCAGCCTGAACTGCACAGTGAGACCCTGTCTCAAAAAGCCAAAAAAATAAAAAAAAATAAAAAAAAGACATTGTATGATAACTTCTCCTCATATTAGAAACTTTAAAAAGTATATTTCCATTTTCTGTTGACTTTATATTACTTCTTCCCTGTCTTTTACACACACATACACACACACATATATGAAAAAATATATATATGTGTATAACCCAACATAAGATTGGTACTGTCTCATAGAAATCTTTTTTGTTGTTTTTTTGTTTTTTATTTATTTTATTGAAGAATAAATAGCAATGAGACAGTTTCAAGATAAATTAACAGGACAGATTCAATAAATTAATATACAGAAAAATGTTTTCTTAATGTTTTGGTATCGTACAAGGTGCATACATGATATTATACTTGCAGACATTATTGCAGAAGATGTCTCTAACCAGTGAATTAAGAGAGTGTAGCTGTTTACTTATCTTATGTTTCATAGAAATCTTCAATGACCTTTTAAATAAGGATTCACCTGATATATTTTATATAGTCCTGAATAACTATCACTTTGAGAACTCTTTATTGTTCATCCAGGTGCATATTGCAACTTGTCTTGCCTTTTGAATTATGCTCTTTCTTATTTCCTATATGCTACGTCTAAAGGTATTAAAATATTTGAAGTTTGTATAACTAGGAAAAAAAAAAAGAAAGTGGGAGGAACTCTTGAAGACATATGGGTAGGTAAAGAGTTCAAGAACAAACCTGTATTCACATGGGAAGCACTTGAAAGAATCAACAACTTGGATTAACTCTTCTTAAGGAGCTTCTGCATATCAATAGAAATTGTCAACAGAGTGAAAACCGACAATTTTTGAAAAAATCCTAATAAGCAATCAGACAGAGGTCTGCTGTCTAGAATATATAAAGATCTAAGATATATCACGGCCCTCAAATTTAAAGACCCAATTCAAAAATGGGCATCTGAGATGAATACATACATCTCAGAGGACAAAATTAAAGAAGCAAATAAATATATGAAAAAATGCTCCACATTGCTAGCCATTTGTGAAATGCAAAAAAAAAAAAAAAAAAACACTGTGATAACATCTCACTCCAGAAAGAATGGCTATCATAAGGAAATCAACCAACAACAAATGTTGGAGAGGTTGTGGGGAAAAGGGAACAGTTCTCCACTGCTGGTGGGAATGTAGACTGGTACAACCATTGTAGAGGTCAGTGTGGAAACTCCTCAAGGAATAGGACCAGAAATCCCATTCATGCTGGCTATCCCCCTACAGGTAATTTTCCCATAGGACCCGAAAACATTGTATCATAGTGATATATTTGTACCTATGTTTATCACAGCACAATGTGTGATAGCAAATTCATGGAAACAACAAAGATGTCCGTTACATGAGGAATGGTTGAAAAAAGATGTGGTATTTCTATATAATGGAGTATTTCTCAGCTTTTAGAAATGAAAATTTGAAGCATTTATACTGAAGTGGATGCCACTTGAACATATACTCATAAGTGAAATAAGCCAGACTCATATGTGTAATATCATACACTCTCCCTAGTATAAGAAGCAAATAACAGAAATACAATTGGAAACGCACAACAACAACTGAAAATACTTAAGTCAATTAAGGAAACGTGAATGGCATATGTTGCAGGATACTAATCAGCTTTTCTTCTAGATGATTAACAACCTAAGTTCACAGATCAAAATTGGAGAAATACAAGAGTCACAAGGCCAGCCAACATTTTGGCCATAGCCTTTCATGGTCAGCGAAGACTCAGGACATAGGAGAACCTGTAGAGCAACATCATAAAACTCAGTTGAGCTCCAAATTTTCTGAACAAGGAGATTATGGAGCCACAGAGGAAAGAGATCGAATTTCTATTGTGTGCCTCAGGAGAGTCACATGGAAAGAAAAATTTCTCTCAAGCTCTCACAGAGAGCAAACTGGTCAAGCATTGGCCATGACCCATCTACATGGATGACACAAAGGATCTACAGAATAAGGTACAGGACTACAAGAGAAACCCTGAGCGGACTTCACTGATCTCATGAGAAACAAAAAGTATGTGTGTTGGTATATAAGTCTTGCTCTATCTTGGTCTTAACCATGTAGCAGAAAAGTTTAAAAATGAAGTATACACCGCGGGGCCATAAGAATAATTTGATGTGTAGATGCCTATTGTCGCCAACTTCTTCAGATAACTCACCATTGTTGTGGAATGCTGGACCATGTTGGATTGTTTCATCAAGTTCATGCACCTAAATTAGTTGAATGACAATGGAGTGCTCATCTTTGACAGGTGTAGACAAAGGAAGGGGTATAGAAAGGAAGAATCATGATGTGTGTGTATGGACAGTACAGTTGGGATAGATAACGCTGTGATTCTACATAATCCTATAAGAGGCAAGATTTGCACTGATGGTGGTTGGACAGGATATTATGTCATCTTCTAGTACTATGGACAACCACTAGGAAAATATCAAGGTATAAAGTATTAAATATTGAATCTTTGATGTAATTCAGGTATAAAAAGATACATAAACAGCTACACTCTATTTACTGATAAAGACATATGCTATCATAATGTCTGTAAGTATATAATATTATGTATGCACCTTATATGGTACCAAAACAGTTTGCAATATATTAATTTATCAAATCTATCTTGTCAAGTTATCTTAAAACTGTCTCATTGATATTTGTAGTTCAACAAAATAAAAATTTAAAAAAATACTATGTTGTATTTTCTTTATGAAATAAGAATAAATAAATAAATAAGTAAAATTTGCTTTCTGGTTTCCTTAAAGGTGAATTGATGAGAACTTGGAAGTAATTATGTCTAAGTTTAAAGTGCAAGAAAACATCCAAGTAGTTTCATCTTCTTTGGAAAATATCAGACCTTTTTATTTTGAATGCACAGATACTATGCCCTTAGGAATTGTGGAATGTATGGTCCTGAAATAATCCAAAACATTTTTGGGAATGTTTAGAATATCAGTCTAAAGGAGTGATATTTGACATCTGTCATATTCTTTATAAGTCTCATGTCCAACATGAACCACAGAACAATTCCATAAATATCTTTTTTTCTTGATGATCACTTCTAAAATAGAAAGTTACATTACAATCAGAAAGAATGTGAAGGATAATGAGTAGCAGGCAAGTGACAAGCAGGCACAAGGAAGATGTCACTAATGAAACTGGACTTTTCTTCTCCTGGTGATAGGCAAAGACATGCAGTCTAGTGTAGCTAATGAATACCACAAGCATTTTTCTCATTCTTAATGGGAAGTGGAAGGCACACGATTCTACATTGAATTAATGTGGTAGAGCAATTATTAAATAATGTGTACAAGGTGAATGTATTTTGTAAAATATAATCCAACCTTTGTAGGGTTAAGCAGCCGGGTGGGGTGGGGGAGGCTTATTAGGGCCTTGCACATGCTAAGTAAGCACTGTAACACTGACTCACATTCTTAACCATAAACACGTTTTCCAAAGGGAATTGCTTTTTATTGGTAATTACTGGAAACACCAGAAAGATATTTTTCTTCTTAGATGAAAGAAGATACTGCATTCTATAAATTGTATTTAGCAAGAAATACTGGGCTCTATTTTTAGTTTTGCCATGGAGAATTCTACAATCTTGAGGCTTTCCTGATAATATAATTTCAAATGGGATGCAGAAATAGACTTTATCTACTTGTTTTAAAAAAGTTCTCAATCCATACATTAACATTTCTCAAAATGTGTTCCCCAGTTCATTTACTCCAAGATGTGCTCAATAAAAGAGGGATTATTGGCCCGCCCAACCAGAGACCAGCGTGAGACAGTGGTTGACTCCAGCGGCCTCATGGTTCCCGCGCAAAGCTCTCCCAGCGAGAGCGAAATAACAGGACCCACCAGGCTTCCCAGATCAGTGAGAGGGTGGTGAGTCTGAGGGAGAGCCTTTGGCTCCTTCCCACGCGCGCTACGCGGATCCCTGTCTCTAACTCCTCCAAGCCAGTGACTGGCCTGAAACCTCAGGACCCACTCACCAACACCTCCCTGGATCCCCTGACCTAAAGCCCACTGACTGAGTGGGAATTTCCCCGATTCTCTGGGCATCAAAGGTCAGTGAGTGTAGAACCCCAGGACCGTCGTGCCTGAGGTACATTTCCCAGGGATTAAGCTGCCCGCCACCCCCCATGGCCCGGTGACAGTTCAAGGCACACTGTGCCAGAGAAACATTTCCAGGTGGTTACTGGTCCCACACCACAGCCCCAGACCCAGTGCAGGTCAGCCTGGAGTGAGAACTCCAAGCCTGCCACACCGGAGTGGCATTTCTCAGCAATCCACGGTCCCACGCTACGGACCGAAACCCAGCACAGCCTGGCCTGTGAGTGAGGGCTCCAGGCCCACTGCACCAGAGGGACCTTTCCCAGCCTTCTTGTGTTACAGGCTGTAGACCTGGACCAAGCACAAGCTGGCCGGCTCAGTACAGCCAACTCAGTAAATAAGATCATCCACTATCCTTTTGTGAGCCCAGAAAACCCACCAAAGCCCAGGCCCACCCACCTGGGGAACGACCTGCCTGACACAGCAGGGCTGACCCCGGGAACGAAAAGAGGGGAACCAAAGAAGCTGCACCAAAAAAGGAACTGAACACAACAGCTAGACCCAGGATAGGCATACCTGGAAAATCTCAAACTTAATAGACGGGCACCCGAATCTCATAACAAGCCAAGATTATAGCTGCACCAAAGCTCTACACCAAAGGTCATAGATCAGTGCTATACAAAATGACAAAGACAAGGGGAAAAATGCAATCCCAGACCTCGAGTCCATCAGGAAGGGCAGAGGACACTAGCTCAGCTGCAACGAATGAACTAACAGATACAGCAGCAAAGGAACAACAGCAGAAAGCAATACAGGAAATAAAACGAGAAGTAATTCCCCAAATTAAAAAAGAAATATTTGAATACATAGAATCTGAAATAAAGAATGAATTCCAGAAACACTGGGTGCAAAAAAGGTGCTCACACAAAAGAGGTGCAGAGAGCACTATTCCAACTGATATATATGAATTAACAGCATCTGAAGCAAAGAAACAACAACAGAAAGATCGTGAGGAACTCAACGCAGAAATAAGTTCTGAAATCAAAAAAGAACTTTTTGAAGTCATACGATCTGAAATACCGAAACAAGTCCAGAGATACACAGAGGAAATCCAACTCGGAAGAAACACAGCAGAAAAAGAATTAATAACTACCTTTAAAGAAGACATGGATAAAAAAATTGAGGAGATCAGAAATATGATGGATTCCTTGAATGAGCAATACAGAAAAGAAAGAGAACACATGAAACACAGTCAAAGAGATATAGAAGAACTAAAAATAGCAATCACGAGTCTACAAAACTGTCTGAGTGAAAGCAAAGACACAGTTTCAGATCTTGAAGAGGCCAGAGCAGCTAGTGAAAAGGTGAGAAAGGATCTCTTAAAAACCACAATGCAGGAAAAAATAATCCATCACCTGCAGGATGACGCCAAAATGAACAATGTGAGAATAATTGGTATCAACGAGAATGAAGGAGTCAATACAAATGACATAAAAAGAATTTGGGAAGAAATAATAGCAGAAAACCTCCCAAATATGAGGAAACAATCCAACATTCAGGTCACCGAAGCATACAGAACACCAAATAACCTCAACCCAAGTAGAATCACACCGAGACATATAATAGTTAATATTGCAGAAATCCAACAGAAAAATAATATACTGAAAACTGCTAGAGAGAAGAAGGAGCTCACATTCAAAGGAAAACCCATCCGAATTACAGCCGACTTCTCTACACAAACAATGAAGGCAAGGAGAGCATGGACCAGAGTTCTTCAAGTCCTACACGAAAACAAATTCCAGCGCAGATTACTATACCCTGTAAAACTCTCTTTCAAGTTTGATGGAGAAGTGAAATACTTCCACGACAAAGAACAACTAAAGAATTTCATGATGACAAAGCCATCCCATCACAGGCTGCTGAAAGAGGTTCTAGAGAGAGACCACAACAACCAGAACTCCATGCAAGAGAATGGAAGGAACCCACTAAACAGGACAGTCAATTAAACACAGGTTACAAAGGAGTAAAGAATACCAGTTAATACCATGACAAACATAAGTCAGCACATTTCAATTATAACCATCAATGTAAACGGACTCAATTCTCCAATTAAGAGAAATAGACTGGCACAGTGGATTAGGAAACAAAATCCAACAATATGCTGTATACAAGAAACACACGTAATACAAAAAGACATTCATAGGCTCAAAGTCAAAGGATAGAAAACAGTACTGCATACCCCAGCACATCAGAAAAAAGCAGGAGTAGCAATTCTGTTCTCAGACAGTCTCAACTTCAAACAAAGAATGATCAAACGACACAAAGAAGGCCACTATATATTGGTCAGGGGAAAAACTCAAGAGCAAGAAGTAACTCTCATAAATATCCATGCACCAAACACAGGAGCACCCAACTATGTAAGACAAATCTTAAGGGACATGAAAAACATAATGTCTAAGGACACAATCTTAAGAGGAGATCTTAACACACCCTTATCTCAAAAAGATAGATCAACCAGACAAAAAATTAGCAAGGAAGTAGCAGAACTGAACAAGAGTTTGGAACAAATGGACCTCGTGGACATATACAGAGTGTTCAACCCAACCACAGATGAATACACATTTTTATCTGCTGTACAAGGATCATTTTCCAAAGTAGACCACATACTAGTCCAGAGGTCATGCCTAAGTATATGCAAGAAAATAGAAATTATCCCATGCACACTATCTGACCACAATCCAATGATATTGGAAATAAATGACAAAAGAAACCAGAAAAGCCCACTAAATTCATGGAAGCTAAACAACACCCTACTCAGCAATCAATGGGTCGTAAAAGAAATTCAACAAGAAATTCAGCAATGTCTACAATTAAATGAAAATTCAAGTACAATTTACCGGAATTTATGGGATGCGATGAAAGCAGTTCTTAGAGGGAAAATAATAGCTACAAACTCACACATTAGGAAAATGGAAAGGGAAGAAATTAGTACGTTAATGTTGCACCTCTGACAACTAGAAAAAGAGGAACAAACAAAACCCAGAGTGCAAAGACGGGAAGAAATCATAAACATTAGAGCAGAAATTAACTCAATTGAGATGAAAAAAAAAATTCAAAGAAATGACAAATCAAAAAGTTGGTTCTTTGAAAAAGTAAATAAAGTTGATAAGCCTCTTGCCATCCTCATCAAAAAGAGGCAAAAGAAGATTCAAGTACAAGCAATAAGGAATGAAAAGGGTGAAATCATCACAGACCCACTGGAAATTCAGAAGATTATTAATAGTTACTTCGAGAATCTTTACGCTCACAGAATAGAAGACACAGAAAAAATGGACAGATTCCTCGAAAGGTACAAATTACCAAAACTGAATCAAGAAGATATTACAACTCTCAATAAGCTGATAACAGCCAACGAAATCTGAAACGTAATAAAAAACCTACCGACAAAGAAAAGTCCACGGCCTGATGGATTCACAGCTGAATTCTACAAGAAATTTATAGAAGATATAATCCCCACACTCCACAAACTCTTCCACGAAGTTGAAAAGGAAAAAGTCCTCCCAAAATCATTTCTGGAGGCAAGTATAATACTCATTCCAAAACCAGGTAAAGACGCAACCAAAAAGGAGAACTGCAGGCCAATCTCCCTCATGAACATAGATGCAAAAATACTTAACAAATTCCTGCCAAATAGAATACAGCAAATCTTCAAGAAGATCATACACCATGACCAGGTAGGATTCATCCCAGGGATGCAAAGATGGTTCAATATTCGAAAATCTATAAATGGAATACACTATATTAATAGACTGAAATCTAAAAACCACATGATCATCTCAATTGATGCAGAGAAAGCATTTGACAAAGTCCAACACTCATTCATTTTCAAGGTCCTACAGAAAATTGGAATAGATGGACTCTATCTTAACTTGATAAAAGCCATCTATGACAACCCAAAAGCTCATATAATCCTAAATGGGGAAAAACTGAAATCTTTCACTCTTAAATCAGGTACAAGACAAGGATGTCCTTTTTCACCCCTCCTATTCAATATAGTGTTGGAAACCTTAGCAACAGCCATTAGAAAGAGGGAGAAATAAAGGGAATAAGAATAGGAAAAGAATAAGTTAAATTATCACTATTTGCAGACGACATGATACTTTACTTGGAAGACCCCAAAAATTCCACCAAGAAACTACTAGCACTGATAGGGAAATTCAGTAGCATAGCAGGATACAAAATCAATACACAGAGGTCAATAGCATTCCTCTATACAGATAACAAACACACTGAAAGGGAAACTATAGAAACAATAGCTTTCACAATAGCACCGCAGAAAATGAAATACCTTGGGATGCACTTAACCAAGGAAGTCAAAGATCTTTTCACGGAAAATTACAACACCCTAAGAAAAGAGGTTATAGAGGATTTCAGAAAATGGAAAGATATTCCATGCTCCTGGATAGGAAGATCCAACATCGTGAAGATGGCCATACTCCCAAAATTGCTGTACAGATTTAATGCAATCCCTGTCAAACTGCCACCAACATACCTCCCAGATATAGAGAAATCAATCCTAAAATTTATTTGGAACCACAAACGACCTAGAAGAGCAAAGGCAATCTTGGCCAATGAAGACAAGGCAGGAGGCATCACAATTCCTGATTTGAAATTATACTACAAAGCCACTGTTATAAATTCAACATGGTATTGGCATCAAAATAGACCTGAGGATCAGTGGAATAGATTGGAAGATGCAGAGGCATCTACGAAAACACTCAGCCATCTTATCTGCGACAAAGGAGCTACGCAAGCTCACTGGAAGAAAGGTATCCTCTTTAACAAATGGTGCTGGAAAACATGGCTTTCTACATGCCGAAAACTAAAACTTGACCCAGCTCTACCACCATGCACTAAGTTAAAGTCAAAATGGTTTAAAGATCTAAACGTTAAAACAGAAACACTCAATCTCCTGGAAGAGAAAGTAGGAGGAACTCTTGAAGACATAGGGGTAGGTAAAGAGTTCATGAACAAACATATATTCGCACGGGAAGCTCTTGGAAGAATCAACAAATGGGATCAAATCTTCTTAAAGAGCTTCTGCATGTCAAAAGAAATTGTCAACAGAGTGAAAAGGCAACCCACAAACTTTGAAAAAATCTTAACTAATAAGCAATCAGACAGAGGTCTACTGTCTAGAATTTATAAAGAACTGAGATATAACAGGGCCCTCAAGTTTAAAGACCCAATTCAGAAATGGGCATCTGAGATGAATACACAGTTCTCCGAGGACGAAGTTAAAGAAGCGAACATATATATGAAAAAATGCTCCACATCACTAGCCATTCGTGAAATGCAAATAAAAACAACACTGAGATATCATCTCACTCAAGAAAGAATGGCTATCATAAGGAAATCAACCAACAACAAATGTTGGAGAGGTTGTGGGGAAAAGGGAACACTTCTGCACTGCTGGTGGGAATGTAGACTAGTGCAACCATTGTGGAGGTCAGTGTGGAGACTCCTGAAAAGAGTAGGACTAGAAATCTCATTCAAGCCATCTATCCCCCTACTGGGAATTTTCCCAAAGGATTTGGATACATTGTATCACAGAGATATATACGTACCTATGTTTATAGCAGCACAATGTGTGATAGCAAAATCTTGGAAACAACCAAGTTGTCCATCACATGAGGAATGGTTGAAAAAGATGTGGTATTTCTATAGAATGGAGTATTACTCGGCTATTAAGAATGATATGTTTCAAGCATGTATACTGAAGTAGATGCCACTTGAACATATACTCATAAGTGAAATAAACCAGACATACATGTGTAAATATCGTATAGTCTCCCTAGTATAACAAGCGAAAAGCTGAAATACAAAAGGAAATGTACAACAAGTAAAATTAATTGAGTCAGATTAGGAAAAGTGAAAGGCATATGCTGCAGGATACTAATCAGCTGTTCTTATGGATGGTTAACAACCTAAGACCACAAGTCAGAGTTGGAGAAATAAAAGAGCCACAAGGCCAGCCAACATTTTGGCCCTAGCCTTTCAAGGTCAGCGAAGACTCAGGACATAGGAGAACCTGTACTGCAATATCATGAGACTCAGGTGAGCTCCAAATTTTCTGAGCAAGGAGATTGAGGAGCCACAGAGGAAAGAGATTGAAGTTCTAAAGTGTGCCTGGGGAGAGTCACATGGGCACAAAACTTTCTCTCAGTCTCTCACAGAGAGCAATCTGGTCAACCATTGGCCGTGACTCATCCACATGGATGACACAGACAAAGGAACTACAGAATAATGTGCAGGACTATAGGATAAACCCTGAGAAGACTTCAATGACCACATAGGATATCTAAAGTTCTTCTGGTTGGTATGTAAGTTTTGATCTACCTAGGTCTTAACCATCCAGCAGAAATTATAAAAGTATAAAAATGAAGTAAACATCGTGAGCCCATAATAGTAAGCTGAGCTGCAAATGCTTATGGTCGACAATTTCTTTGAATAGCTCCCTATGGTTGCAGAATGCTGGACTGTGTTGGATTGTGGTGTCGAGTTCAAGCACCTAAGTTAGTTGAATGACAATGGAGTGCCCACTTTTGACAGGTGTAGACAAAGGAAGGGTTGTAGAAAGAAAAAACCATGATGTGTGTGTTTAGACATTACAGTTGGGATAGATAACACTGTGCTTCTACATAATTCTATGATAGGCAAGATCTGCACTAATGGTGGTTGGACAGGACATTATGTCGGCTTTTAGTGCTATGGTCATCCACTAGGTAAATAATTATTGAATTTTTGATATAATTCAGCTATAAAAAAAGGATAAGTAAGCAATTACACTCTTAATTCACTGATAAGAGATATCTGCTAAAATAATATCTGTAAATATAATACCACGTATGCACCTTATACGATACCAAAACGTTATGAAAACAGTTTGCAATGTATTAATTCATCGACTCTGTATGGTTAAGGTGTCTTGAAATTGTCTGATTGACATTTGTATTTTAATAAAATAATAATAAATGGAAAAAAATATAAATAAAATAATAAAAAAGAGGGATTATTAGGAACTAACTTTGCTGAGAAATTCATCATGCTAGTTAACATTTCTGTACATATAGTACATAAATATAGTTGTCTTTGTTTATTTTGACACTTCCAAATCTGATTAGATCACAGGTTATTTTGTCATGAAACCACTTCGTAACTTTCTGAATAGTTCAGTGTTGAAACAGATTATGAAAATGGAAATTTGAAGGCTTCATAAGAACAGAAGAAAACAAGAATGTTCACAAGAAAGATAAAGTAACTTATCCAGAAAATTAGAGGTCCTAAATAATTTATAGACAAACACAAATTTTAATTAAGTGACAATATCACCTTTAAGTCTTGGTCGATATATTTTTGTTTTTGTGAGCCTGCCTTGTTATAGCTTAACTTTTTAATTATCTTTTAAAAATTTTTTTCAATAATCAATTCTTTATTTCACTTAGTGTCTGTGTATAACGGTGGTGTTTTTATAAAAACCCCTAGGTAGGTGCAGCTTTCAATACTAGTGACTCATGAATGACAAAACTATAATACTTTCAACATTGATTATAATTACAGAGCAGCAAGTTATTGCTTGACATTGGATTTATTAATAGTTCTCCCCAGGCACACTATAGAACTTCGATCCTATCCTCTGTTAATAGTTGAGATAATCCAGTTGTTTAAAAAGTCTGACTTGTAGTTTCTTTGAAACTTCTTAATCCTCTGTTATTTGTTAAAATGTTTCTGTATCTGATTCTCTTAAAACTTAAGAGATATTATTGCATTAACACTTCAAGAATTATAAAGTGAATTATAGAAAATTAAAAACGTGGTATCAAAAAAACCTGTAAATATAATTTCATGTATGCACCTTGTACAGTACCAAAACGTTATGAAAACAGTTTGCAATGTATTAATTCATCGACTCTGTATGGTTAAGGTGTCTTGAAACTGTCTGATTGACATTTGTATTTTAATAAAATAAAAATAAATGGAAAAAAAAAACGTGGTATCAGAGTAAGAGTCCATATATAGCATTATGAAATTTCTTCTCCTCCATCCCTCTAAAAGAAAAAGTAGACAAACAAATAAACAATCAAACACTAACTTCATGGTCATAAAAATAAGAAAAAATTGCTATAAAAATAAAGGTAAATCCCTGTAAAGACAAAATAAGAAATTTAATTTGAATATTCCTGGAATATATTATGCAATGTAAAAAACAATTTAGACTTATATAAACATGTACGAAAAGAAATGATAAAAATGACTGTAGGAAAACCTTACCAATTTTTAATTACATAAATGTAAATGAATTCAATTTGCAATTAAAAGACATAGCGTCACCTACTAGATAAAATAGCAATACTCAACCACATTTTGCTTTTAAGGAACTCATTTTATTTTAAGGACATGCACATGGAGAAATTAAAAGGGTACAAAAATATTCCATGCAAATGTAATCCAAAAGAAAACAGAAATAGCGATATTACTGCAGATAAAATAGACATTAAACTAAAAGCAGTAAAAGGAGACAAAGTTGACCTATTCATGATAAATGAGTCAAATCAGAGAGAGCAAATAATTGTAAATGTAATATGCACCCAATATTAGAGTACCTAAAAGCATGAAGCAAATATTAACACACTGTGTGGCAAAGATGAAACTCAATTTGATAACATGCAAGCACTCCTGACACCACATTTTCGATAGTGGTCAGATCATACATGCATAACCATAAAGAAATAGGGCCAGCCAAATACCTCAGCAGATGAAAGCACATGCAATCACTATCAAGGGCCAGGGGTTCAATTACTGGGCCTGCTGTGCTGGATACTTTCCTGGGGTGCACTGAGACTGCAATTGAGACTGGGTGTGGTGGCACATGCCTGTGATCACAGCTCTTGGGAGGCTGTAAACATCCTGATCACTCCAAGTCTGATCTGCTAGTAATATCTTGAACAGCCTATATACCCTTCCCTAAAATACAAAAATAATAATAATAATGGTAATGATAATGATAAAGAAATAGCAAAGTAAAACTGCCATAGACCAAATAGGAAAACATCACCCAGATATTCCTTCTAATAGCTGCATACTATGTATTCTTTTATAAAAATAATTTTATTGAGAAACACTAGTGAGAGAGTTGCAAAACAAATTAGTAGGTCAGATTCCATAATAAATATATTGCATATTTTTGTCTAAGTGGCTATTCATTGTACAAGATGCAGACATGATATCCTGTTCACAAGCACTATTAAAACAAATTTTTTTATTCACTGAATTAAGAGAATGTAGATACCTATTTTGAGTATACAGACAAAAGTTGGTCATTCAATTGTATCCCTTTTCTTGTTTCCTTGTCAGAGAAGAGTATTCTATTGTCATTTAAATATTGTAAGTGCGTGAATTCAGCACAATATTCCAACATAGTCCAGTAGTGCATAATAGTAGTGTGATATCCATAGGCATAGCAATGTCAGATGTTGTTGACTTGAGACTTTTACAGCTCAGCATATTGATATAACTATATTTTTTATAATTTGTTTTTATACTTTTCGGCTGAATGGTTAAGACCAACATAAAGCAAGACCTATATAATAAGAAATGTAGCTTTTGTATGTGATAAGGTCAGTCAAATCCCTCAGGATTTATCCAGAGACCCTGTACTGCTGCTTGTACATCCATTGTCAGTATCAGCCATGTGGATGAGTCATGGCCATTGCCTGACCAATTTGCTCTCTTTGAAAGCCTGAGAGAAGGTTTTCTCTCCATGTGACTCTCCTTAGGTATAATCTACATCAACTATTACTTTCCACTGTGGCCCCATAATCTCCTAGATCGTAAAATTTGGGACACAGCTGAGTTACATGATGTTGCAGTATAGGTTCTCCTATGTCTTGAGTCTTCACTGACCTTGAAAGGCTAGGACCAAAATGTTGGCTGAGCTTGTAGTCCTTTTTATTCTCTAGTTTTTGGTCTGAAAGCAGGTTGTTAACCCTCCAGAAGAGAAGCTTATTATCACCCTACAACCTATCAAACATCTTATGCATAACATGGAACATGTATTTTCCAGCAAGTATTGATTTGTTAACCTTTAAGTCCCCATGGAATATAAAGTAAAAAAAAATTAATAATTGAAAAAATAAGAATAAACAATTACATATTTTTACACAGAGATTTAGAAATCTAACGGTATACAGCATTATATCAGGACAAAAAAAGGGGATAGAATTGAATGACCATTTTTTGTCTGTATGTTCAAAATAGATGGCTACATTCTCTTAATTCAGTGAATAAAAAGTATATTGTTTGTGAACAGGATATCATGCCTGCATACTACTGTTATTTTTCAAGTCTCTTTTTTCATTTATTACTCTTTTTTGAGACAAACATTAGCTTGAGAGACAGTATGGTAATAAATGGTACGTCATGACAAGCAGTACGTCCTTAGAAGATGTTAATGACAGGCGTTCCAACCATGAACCTAATATTACAAATTGCTATCTTCAGTGAAGTTTCTTACTTCACAGGTATCAGCATATATTGTTAGTCAGGGTACAAATCCTACCAACTAACTGCTAGTTTCAAAAACCATCTCATGCTTTTCAGGATCATCGCCTTATCCATCTTGTGCATATAAATATATGGCTTTGCCCTTGTCATGTTTCCTAACTTTTCTCCTTGCCATCTCTTCGTTGTGTAATCTGCAAGTTCTCCCTTTCCTTTTAATTTTTTTATACGTTTCTACCTGTATTGCTGCATTTGAGTTCTCATACTAGGGAGACCATATGATATTTACACATCTAGGTCTGGTTTATTTCACTTATGAGTATATCTTCATGTGGCATCCATTTAAATATGAATGATTCAACTTTATCATTCTTTATAGCTGTGTGATACTCCATTGAATAAAAATAGCACATATTTTTCATCTATTCCTAAGGTGATGGGCATCTTAGTTGTTTCCAACATTTGGATATCACAAATTGTGCTGCTATAAACATAGGTAAACATTTATCTCTATGATATGGCATTTTCAGGGCCTCTGGGAAAATTACCAGCAGGAGGATAGCTGGCTTGAATGGCATTTCCAGGCTTAGATTTTTACAAATTCTCCACATTGATTTTCATAATGGTTGCAACAGTTTACTTTTCCACCAGGAATGGAAAAGGGTTCCTTTATACCCATATCCTCTCCAAAATTTGTTGATTTCTTTATAATAGCCTTTCTTTCTGAGGTGAGATGTCATTTCACGGATTCTTAGTGATGTGCAGCATTTTTTCAAATATTTATTTGCTTGTTCAATTTTGTTCTCTTAGAAGTGTGCCTTCATCTTGGATGCCAATTTCTGGATTGGGTCTTTAAATTTTGGAGCCTAAATATTTTTTACTTCTTCGTAAATTCTAGAGAGCAGACCTTTGTCTGAGTGCTTATTACTCAAGAATTTTTCCAAATTTTCTGGGTTGTCTTTTCGCGTTGTTGGTAATTTCTTTTGACATGCAAAAACTCCTCAATAAGAGGAGGTCCCAGTTGTTAATTCTTTGACGTATTACAAATGTGATTTGGTTTTTGTTAATGAATTCTTTCCCTGTCCCTATGTCTTCAAGAGTTCTTCCTATTTTCTCTTCCAGGAGATTGAGTGTTTCTCCTTTAATGTTTAGATTTTTAATCTATTTTGATTTTAGCTTCTTTCATGATGATAGATGTGGTTCAAGTTTTTGATATCGGTATGTGGAGAGACAGTTTTTCCAACACCATTTGACAAAAAGGATATCTTTCTTCTGGTAAGCATGTTTGGCACCTTTGTCAAAGATCAAGTGGCTGAGTGTGTTCAAAGATGCTTCTACATCTTCTAATTTATCCTGTTGATCTTCTGCTTTATTTTGTTGCCAGTACCAAGTTGATTTTGTCACAATAGCTTTTGTAGTATAATTTCAGTGATGCCTCCTTCCTTGTCTTTGTTGCCCAGAGTTGTGTTTGCTACTCTAGGGCTTTTCTGGTTCCAAATAAATTTTAGAAATGATTTCTCTAGGTCACTCAGGCATGTTGGTGGTATTTTGATAAGTATTACATTAAATCTGTACAACAAGTTTGGGAGTATGGCAATGTTCACAATGTCGTTTCTTTGTATCCAGGAGCAAGGAATATGTTTACATTTTCTGAGATACTCTGCTATCTCTTTTTTCAGAGTACTACAATTTTCCTTGAAAACATCTTTGTGTTGTTTATATTTTTTAGTTTGTAATTTTTATTATTATTTTTGAAGAATACAAAATTGTGATAGAAGACAGCATTATACATGGTACAAGATTTTACTAAACAAAGTAATAGGAATTCAACAGTGGTTGCTGTATTACATGGTCTTATGTGCAAATTAGTTCTTCAGATTACCAGATATAAATGAATAAGTTTTGTTTGAAAAAAAGAATAACTAAGAAGTTATAAGAAATTCAAGAGGAAAAAATTAGAATAAAAACAAAAACTGCAAGCACTAACTGCTCCTTTCTTTTTATATTCATATAATTAGAATTCTCAAAGTAGAAATGACTAGACAGTAAATATTTAAAGATTTAAAATTTCTGAATTTAGTTCAATTTATAATATCACATTTCCAAGGAAAAGAACTTTTTGCACAAGAAATTTAAATAAAATCATACCAAGATACACAAAAATGAAATTGTCCAAAACTTATTGTAAAGAAAAAAAATGATTACAGCATATACATAAAAAATATTAACTGTGGAAGCACAGAATTAAATAGTATCTTATTCCACATTAGAAAAAACAGGACCAAGTGTATAAGAAACTACTTAAAGGACTGAAAGAGTAAAAAAGCTATCCTCTTTCAATTTCATATTTAACAAACATACCTTTGAAAACTAAAAGTAAAATATTTTCTAGTTATACAAACTTGAAATATTTTAGTATCTACAGATTTAGCATATAGGAAATAACAAAGAACATAATTCAAAAGGCAAGAGTGGTTGCAGTATACACCTAGATGAACAATAAAGAACTCTCAGAGTGATAGCTATGCAGGACTACATAAAATACATTAGATGAAGCCTTATTAAAGAAGTCATTGAAAATTTCAATGAAACAGTACCAATGTTATACCTGTATTTTTTTTCATATGTATGTTTGTGTATATGTGTATAAAAGACAGCGAAGAAGTAATAAAAAGTCTACAGAAAATGGAAATATACTTCTTATAGTTTCTAAAACTAGGAGAAAATATCATGCAATGTCTTTTAGATACACTGTAATTCAAAATATAGTATAATTCGTAAAAAATTAAGATTAAGCAGTATTCAGAAAATTAAATGCTAATTAATTAGAAATTAAATGTTTCAAAACACTTGAAATGAGAAAAATTTTCATGATAGCAAAGAATTACTAAGAATAAAACAGATAAATACTGGAATGAAAATAAATGACCATTACTTCTGACAGTTTGAGATTAGGATATCACACAAAGTTCTCGTGTGTTGTGGAGATGGATAATGACCGTGACACATACTGGTGGCCAGGTGTCACTTGTGGGACTGAGCTACAGCTATTTCCTTGAAATGCACCCTGTAGACCCATATGGCATCATGACCCATAAGGTAAAAGAGAAGTCCATTTGTTTTTTTGTTTGTTTGTTTGTTTGTTTGGTTTTTATTATTTTATTATTTTATTATTTTTTATTTTATTTTATTTTTATTTTATTAAAATACAAATGTCAATCAGACAGTTTCAAGACACCTTAACCATACATATTCGATGAATTAATACATTGCAAACTGTTTTCATAACGTTTTTGTATCGTACAAGGTGCATACATGATATTATATTTACAGATAGTATTTTAGCAGATATCTCTTATCAGTGAATTAAGAGTGTAGTTGCTTACTAATCTTTTTTTAATAGATGAATTATATCAAAAATTCAATAATTATTCACCTAGTGGATGACCATAGTACTAAAAGCCGACATAATATCCTGTCCCACCACCAATAGTGCAGATCTTGCCTCTCATAGAGTTATGTAGAAGCACAGCGCAATCTATCCCAATTGTACTGTCTATACACACACATCCTGATTTTTTCTTTCTACAACCCTTCCTTTGTCTACACCTGTCAAAAGTGGGCACTCCATTGTCATTCAACTAACTTAGGTGCTTGAACTCAACACCACAATCCAACACAGTCCAGCATTCTGCAACCATAGTGAGTTATTCAAAGAAATTGTTGACAATATAAATTTACAGCTCAGCTTAATATTATGGGCTGGATGGTTAAGACCTAGGTAGATCAAGACTTATATACCAACACATGACCTTTATATTTCCTATGTGGTCAGTGAAGTCCTCTCAGGGTTTATCTTGTAGTCATGTACATTATTCTGTAGTTCCTTTGTCGGTGTCATCCATGTGGATGAGTCACGGGCAATGCTTGACCAGATTGCTCTCTGTGAGAGCCTGAGAGAAAGTTTTGTGCCCATGTGACTCTCCCCAGGCACATTTTAGAACTTCAGTCTCTTTCCTCTGTGGCTCCATAATCTCCTTGCTCAGAAAATTTGGAGCTCACCTGAGTATCATGATGTTGCACTACAGGTTCTCCTATGACCTGAGTCTTTGAAAGGCTAGGACAAAAATGTGGGCTGGCCTTGTGGCTCTTCTATTTCTCCAACTCTGACTTGTGATCTGAGGTTGTTAACCATCCAGAAGAAAAGCTGATTAGTATCCTTCAGCATATGTCATTCATTTTGCCTTATCTGACTCAATTGATTTTAGTTGTTGTACGTTTCCTTTTGTATTTCTGCTTTTCGCTTGTTATACTAGGGAGATTACACGATATTTACACATGTGTGTCTGATTTATTTCACTTATGAGTACATGTTCAAGTGGCATCCACTTCAGTATAAATGCTTCAAACTTATCATTTTTATAGCTGACTAATACTACATTATATAGAAATACCACATCTTTTTCAACCATTCCTCATTTGATGGACATCTTGTTTGTTCCAAGATTTTGCTATCACACATTGCGCTGCTGTAAACATAGGTACACATATATCTCTATGATACAATGTATCTAAATCCTTTGGGATAATTCCCACTAGGGGGATAGCTGGCTTGAATGGGATTTCAAGTCCTACTCTTTTGAGGAGTCTCCACACTGACCTCCACAATGGTTGTACCAGTCTACATTCCCATCAGCAGTGGAGAAGTGTTCCCTTTTCCCCACAACCTCTCCAATGATTTCCTTATGATAGTCATTCTTTCTGGAGTGAGATGATATCTAAGTGTTGTTTTTATCTGCATTTCACGAATGGCTAGCGATGTGGAGCATTTTTTCATATATTTATTAGCTTTAATTTCGTCCTCTGAGAAGTGTGTATTGATCTCAGATGCCCATTTCTGAATTGGGTCTTTAAATTTGAGGGCCCTGTTGTATCTCAGTACTTTATAAATTGTAGACAGTAGTCCTCTGTCTGATTGCTTATTAGTTAGGATTTTTTCAAAGTTTGTGGGTTGTCTTTTCACTCTGTTGACAATTTCTCTAGACATGCAGAAGCTCATTAAGAAGATTTGATCCCAGTTGTTGATTCTTTCAAGAGATTCCCGTGCGAATATATGTTTGTTAGTGAAGTCTTTACCTACCCCTATGTCTTCAAGAGTTCCTCCTACTTTCTCTTCGAGGAGATTGAGTGTTTCTGTTTTAACGTTTAGATCTTTAATCCATTTTGACTTTAACTTAGTGCATGGTGATAGAGCTGGGTCAAGTTTTAGATTTCGGCATGTAGAAAGCCATGTTTTCCACCACCATTTGTTAAAGAGGCTATGTTTCTTCCAGCGATCTTGTGTAGTCCCTTTGTTGAAGATAAGATGGCTGAGTGTTTTTGTAGATGCGTCTGCACCTTCCAATATATTCCACTGATCCTCAGGTCTATTTTGTTGCCAATGCCATGTTGATTTTATCACAGAGGCTTTGTAGCATAATTTCAAATCAGGAATTGTGATGCCTCATGCCTTGTCTTGATTGGCCAAGATTGCCTTTGTTATTCTAGGTCGTTTGTGGTTCCAAATAAATTTTAGGATTGATTTCTCTATATCTGGGAGGTATGTTGGTGGCAGTTTGATAGGGATTACATTAAATCTGTACAGCAATTTTGGGAGTATGGCCATCTTCACGATGTTGGTTCTTCCTATCCAGGAGCATGGAATATCTTTCCATTTTCTGAAATCATCTATAATCTCTTTTCTTATTGTGTTGTAATTTTCCATGAAAAGATCTTTGACTTCCTTGGTTAAGTGAATCCCAAGGTATTTCATTTTCCGCGCTGCTATTGCGAAAGGTATTATTTCTATAGTTTCCCTTTCAGTGTGTTTGTTATCTGTATAAAGGAATGCTGTTGACTTCTGCGTATTGATTTTGTATCCTGCTATGCTACTGAATTTCCCTATCAGTTCTAGTAGTTTCTTGGTGGAATTTTTGGGGTCTTCCAAGTAAAGTATCACGTCGTCTGCAAATAGTGATAATTTAACGTCTTCTTTACCTATTCTTATTCCCTTTATTTCTCCCTCTTTTCTAATGGCTGCTGCTAAGGATTCCAAGCCTATAATTGAATAGTAGGGATGATAGAGGACATCCTTGTCTTGTGCCTGATTGAAGAGTATAATATTTCAGTTTTTCCCCATTTAGTATTATATGAGCCTTTAAGTTGTCATAGATGGCTTTTATGAAGTTAGAATAGAATCCATCTATTCCAATTTTCTGTAGGACCTTGAACATGAATGAGTGTTGGACTTTGTCACAGGCTTTCTCTGCATCAATTGAGATGATCATGTGGTTTTTAGATTTCAGTCTATTAATATAGTGTATTACATTTATAGCTTTTCGAATATTGAACCATCCTTGCATCACTGGGATGAATCCTACCTGGTCATGGTGTATGATCTTCTAGATGATTTGCTGTATTCTATTTGCCAGGATTTTCTTGAGTATTTTTGCATCTATGTTCATAAGGGAGATTGGCCTGTAGTGCTCCTTTTTGGTTGTGTCTTCGCCTGGTTTTGGAATGAGTATTATACTTGCCTCCAGAAATGATTTTGGGAGGACTTTTTCCTTTTCAACTTCGTGGAAGATTTTGTGGAGTGTGGAGATTATATCGTCTATAAATTTCTTGTAGAATTCAGCTGTGAATCCATCAGGCCCTGGACTTTTCTTTGTCGGTAGGCTTTTTAATATGTTTCATATTTCTTTGGCTGTTATTTCCTTATTGAGAGTTGTAATATCTTCTTGATTCAGTTTTGGGAATTTGTACCTTTAGAGAAATCTGTCCATTTCTTCTGTGTCTTCTATTCTGTGAGTGTAAAGATTCTTGAAGTAACTGTTGATAATCTTCTGAATTTCCAGTGAGTCTGTGGTGATTTCACCCTTTTCATTCCTCATCGCTTGTACTTGAATTTTCTTTTGCCTCTTTTTGATGAGGTTGGCAAGAGGCTTATCAACTTTATTTAGTTTTTCAAAGAACCAACTTTTTCATTTGTGGATTCTTTGAACTGTTTTTTTCATCTCAATTGATTTAATTTCTTCTCTAATGTTTATGATTTCTTCCCGTCTTTGCACTCTGGGTTTTATTTGCTCTTCATTTTCTATTTGTCAGAGGTGCAACATTAAGGTGCTAATTTGTTCCCTTTCTGTTTTCCTAATGTGTGAGTTCATAGCTATTATTTTCCCTCTAAGAACTGCTTTCATCACATCGCATAAATTCCGGTAAGTTGTACTTGAATTTTCATTGAATTGTATATATTGTTGAATTTCTTGTTGAATTTCTTCTACAACCCATTGATTGCTGAGTAGGGTGTTGTTTAGTTTCCTTGAATTTAGTGGTTTTTTCTGGTTTCTTTTGTCATTTATTTCCAATTTCATTGCATTGTGGTCAGATAGTATGCATGGGATAATTTCTATTGTCTTGCATATACTTAGGCATGACCTCTGGACTAGTATGTGGTCTATTTTGGAAAATGACCCGTGTGCAGCTGAAAAAAATGTGTATTCAGCTGTGGTTGGGTGGAACACTCTGTATATGT
>PVKA01034363.1:0-23541 GCA_004027165.1 Ctenomys sociabilis
AGGCAAGATCTGCAATAATGGTGGTTGGACAGGATATTATGTCAGCTTTTAGTGCTATGGTCATCCACTAGGTAAATAATTATTGAATCTTTGATATAATTCAGCTATAAAAAAACCTGTAAATATAATTTCATGTATGCACCTTTTACAGTACCAAAACGTTATGAAAACAGTTTGCAATGTATTAATTCATCAACTCTGTATGGTTAAGGTGTCTTGAAACTGTCTGATTGACATTTGTATTTTAATAAAATAAAAATAAATGGAAAAAAAATAAGATAGAGTCCATCTATTCCAATTTTCTGTAGGACCTTGAACATGAATGAATGTTGGATTTGTCAAAGGCTTTCTCTGCATCAGTTGAGATGATCATGTGGTTTTTAGATTTCAGTCTATTAACATGGTGTATTAGATTTGTAGATTTTCGAATATTGAACCATCCTTGCATCCCTGGGATGAATCCTACCTGGTCATGGTGTATGAACTACTTGATGGTTTGCTGTATTCTATTTGCTAGGATTTTGTTGAGTATTTTTGCATCTATGTTCATGAGGGAGATTGGCCTGTAGTTCTCCTTTTTGGTTGCGTCTTTACCTGGTTTTGGAATGAGTATTATACTTGCTTCCAGAAATGATTTTGGGAGGACATTTTGCTTTTCAACTTCGTGGAAGAGTTTGTGGAGTGTGGGGATTATATCTTGTATAAATTTCTTGTAGAATTCAGCTGTGAATCCATGAGGCCCTGGACTTTACTTTGTAGGTAAGCTTTTTATTAAGTTTCGAATTTCGTTGGCTGTTATCAGGTTATTGAGAGTTGTAATATCTTCTTGATTCAGTTTTGGTAATTTGTACCTTTCGAGGAATCTGTCCATTTGTTCTGTGTCTTCTGTTCTGTGAGCGTAAAGATTCTCAAAGTAACTATTAATAATCTTCTGAATTTCCAGTGGGTCTGTGGTGATTTCACGCTTTTCATTCCTTATCTCTTGTACTTGAATTTTCTTTTGCCTCTTTTTGATGAGGTTGGCAAGAGGCTTATCAACTTTATTTAGCTTTTCAAAGAACCAGCTTTTTGTTTTGTGGATTCTTTGAACTGTTTTTTTCATCTCAATTGAGTTAATTTCTGCTCTAATCTTTATGATTTCTTCCCGTTTTGTGCTCTGGGTTTTTTTTTTGTTCTTCTTTTTCTAGTTGTCGGAGGTGCAACATTAAGGTGCTAATTTGTTCCCTTTCCATTTTCCTAATGTGTGAGTTTACAGCTATTATTTTCCCTCTAAGAACTCCTTTCTTCGCATCCCATAAATTCCTGCAAGTTGTACTTGAATTATCATTGAATTGCAGATATTGCTGAATTTCTTGTTGAATTTCTTCTATGACCCATTGAGTGCTGAGTAGGGTGTTGTTTAGTTTCCATGAATTTAGCGGGTTTTTCTGGTTTCTTTTGTCATTTATTTCCAATTTCATTGCATTGTGGTCAGATAGTATGCATGGGATAATTTCTATTTTCTTGCATATACTTAGTCATGACCTCTGGACTTGTTTGTGGTCTATTTGGAAAATGACTCGTGTGCAGCTGAAAAAAATGTGCATTCAGCTGTCATTGGGTGGAACACTCTATATATGTCCACCACATCCTTTTGTTCCAAGCTCTTGTTCAGTTCTGCTACTTCTTTTCTAATTTTTTGTCTGGTTGACCTATCTTTTTGAGATAAGGGTGTGTTAAGATCTCCTGTTAAGAATGTGTTCTTAGACGTTAAGTTTTTTATGTCCCTTAAGATTTGTCATACATAGCTGGCTGCTCCTGTGTTTGGTGCATAGACATTTATGAGTGTTACTTCTTGCTCTTGAATTTTTCCCCTGACCAATATATAGTGGCCTCCTATGTGTCGTTTGATCATTCTTGGTTTGAAGTTGAGACTGTCTGAGAAAAGATTTGCTACTCCTGCTTTTTTCTGAGGTGCTGGGGTATGCAGTTTTGTTTTCCATCCTTTGACTTTGAGCCTATGAATGTCTTTTTGTGTTAAGTGTGTTTCTTGTATACAGCATATTGTTGGATTTTGTTTCTTAATCCACTGTGCCAGTCTATTTCTCTTAATTTGAGAATTGAGTCCATTTACATTGATGGTTATAATTGAAATGTGCTGACTTATGTTTGTCATGATATTTAGCTGGTATTGTTTAACTCCTTTGTAACCTGTGTTTAATTGACTGTCCTGTTTATTGGGTTCCTTCCGTTCTCTTGCATGGAGTTCTGGTCGTTGTGGTCTCTCTGTAGAACCTCTTTCAGCAGCCTGTGGAGGGATGGCTTTGTCATCATGAAATTCTTTAGTTGTTCTTTGTCGTGGAAGTATTTCACTTATCCATCAAACTTGAAAGAGAGTTTTGCAGGGTTTAGTAGTGTGGGCTGGAATTTGCTTTCATGTAGAACTTGAAGAACTCTGCTCCATGCTCTCCTTGCCTTCATTGTTTGTGTAGAGAAGTCGGCTTTAATTCTGATGGGTTTTCCTTTGAATGTGAGCTCCTTCTTCTCTCTAGCAGCTTTCAGTATATTATTTTTGTGTTGGATTTCTGTGATCTTATCTATTATATGTCTTAATGTGTTTCTACTTGGGTTGAAGTTATTTGGTGTTCTGTATGCTTCGGTGACCTCAATGTTGGATTGCTTCCTCATATTTGGGAGGTTTTCTGCAATTATTTCTCCCTAAATTCTTTTTATGTCATTTGTATTGACTCCTTCATTCTCGTTGATACCAATTATTCTCACATTGTTCATTCTGGCGTCAACCTGCAGGTGATGGATTATTTTTTCCTGCATTCTTGTTGTTGTTAAGAGATCCTTTCTCACCTTTTCACTAGCTGCTGTGGCATCTTCAAGATCTGAAACTCTGTCTTCGCTTTCACTCAGACCGTTTTGTGGACTCGTGATTGCTATTTTTAGTTCTTCTATATCTCTTTGACTGTGTTTCATGTGTTCTATTTCTTTTCTGTATTGCTCATTCAAGGAATCCTTCATATTTCTGATCTCCTCAATTTTTTTTTCCTTGTCTTCTTTAAAGGTTGTTATTAATTCTTTTTCTGCTGTGTGTCTTCCAAGTTGGATTTCCTCTGTATATTTCTGGACTTCTTTCGGTATTTCAGATCCTATGACTTTAAAAAGTTCTTTTTTGATTTCAGAACTTATTTCTGCTTTGAGTTCCTCATGATCTTTCTGTTGTTGTTTCTTTGCTTCAAATGCTGTTAATTCATATATATCCGTTGGAATAGTGCTCTCTGCACTTGTTCTGGGTGAGCATCGTTTTTCCACCCAATGTTTCTGGAATTATTTCTTTATTTCAGATTCTATGTATTCAAATATTTCTTTTTTTTTCCATTTATTTTTAATTTATTAAAATACAAATGTCAATCAGACAGTTTCAAGACACCTTAACCATACAGAGTCGATGAATTAATACATTGCAAACTGTTTTCATAACATTTTGGTACTGTACAAGGTGCATATATGAAATTATATTTACAGGTTTTTTATAGCTGAATTATATCAAAGATTCAATAATTATTTACCTAGTGGATGACAATAGCACTAAAAGCCGACATAATATCCTGTCCAACCACCATTAGTGCAGATCTTGCCTCTCATAGAATTATGTAGAAGCACAGCGTTGTCTATCCCAACTATACTGTCTATACACACACATCCTGAAATTCTGGAATTACTTCTTGTTTTATTTCCTCTATAGCTTTTTGCTGTTGTTTCTTTGCTGCTGTATCTGTTATTTCATTCATTGCAGCTGAGCTAGTGTCCTCTGCCCTTCCTGATGGACTCGAGGTCTGGGATTGAATTTTTCCCCTCCTCTTTGTCATTTTGTATAGCACTGATCTTTGACCTTTGGTGTAGAGCTTTGGTGCAGCTATAACCTTAGCTTTTTATGAGATTTGGGTGCCAGTCTATTAAGTTTGAGATTTTCCATGTATGCCTATCCTGGGTCTAGCTGTTGTGTTCAGTTCCTTTTTTGCTGCAGCTCCTTTGGTTCCCCTATGTTGGTTCCCGGTGTCACCCCTCCTGTGTCAGGCAGGGCATTCCCCAGGTGCGTGGCCCTGGGCTTTGGTGAGTTTTCTGGATTCCCAAAAGGATAGTGGATGATCTTATTCACTGAGTAGGCTATACTGAGCCAGCCAGCTTGTGGTGGGTCCGGGTCTACAGGCTGTAACCCAAGAAAGCTGGGAAAGGTCCATCTGGTGCAGTGGGCCTGGAGCCCTCACTCACTGGCCAGGCTGTGCTGGGTTTCGCTCCATAGCGTGGGACCGTGGATTGCTGAGAAATATCCCTCTGGTGTGGCCGGCTTGGAGTTCTCACTCCAGGCCGACCTGCACTGGGTCTGGGGCTGTGAGATGGGACCAGTAATCACCTGGAAATGTTTCTCTGGCACAGTGTGCCAGAGCTGTCACCGGGCCACGTGAGGTGATGCGCAGCTTAATCCCTGGGAAATGTATCTCAGGCACGACAGGCCTGAGGTTCTACACTCACTGACCTTTGATGCCCAGAGAATCGGGGAAATTCCCAGTCAATCAGTGGGCTTTAGGTCAGGGGATCCGGGGAGGTGTTGGTGAGTGGGTCCTGAGGTTTCAGGCCAGTCACTGGCTTGGAGGGGTTGGGGACAGGGATCCGCGTAGCGCGCGTGGGAAGAAGACAAAGGCTCTCCCTCAGACTCACCACACTCTCACTTATCTGGGAAGCCTGGTGAGTCCTGTAAATTCTCTCTCGCTGGGCGAGCTTGGCACGGGAACCAGGAGGCCGTTGGAGTCAGCCACTGTCTCAGGTTGTTCTCTGTCTGGGCGTGCTTGGGCGGGATGGAGCAGGATGGCGGAGTCGGCCACACTGTCTCTGGCTGGTCTCAGGTTCTGGGCGGGCGCGGGTGGGATGGAGCAGCATGGCGGAAATCATGCAGTATTGATTAAGGTTAATTTAAGATATCTTGATTTGAAATTATGTCTTTTCACTTTCATCCTTTCTCAAATTCCTGAGTCATGTATCCCCTGACATATATGTACAGTCCCCTATATTTTATCTGAGTTCCTACACATTGATTTTCAGTAACTCTCTTGTATTTTTGACTATCAGATACTTCAGATGAACTTTTCAAAGAACAAGTTTTGCTTTCATCTATTATTCATTTTATTTATGATTTTAAGTTCATTAATTTTTTTCATAGAACCTGGGAGTAAACTCAGGCCCTTGCCCCTGGCAATGATGCACTCATTCCACTGAGCAATATTCCTGAGTCAGTTTATTAATTTCTGTTCCTATATCCAATGCTTTTTACCTTGAAATCAACACATTTTATTTATATCATGTCATTTGTTACAGCAGAGGGAAAGAATATTAATTGGAATATTTTTTATTTCTCTTTTGCTGTTGTTGTTTTCAAAACATTTACTGCACAGAGACACCATGTTTCCTTTTACATAGTAATACCATTGTTTCAAATTAGCTGAGCTATTAAGACTTCAATTGCCATGAAATTAAAGATAATTCTACATGTCAAACTCAAATAGAGAATACCATGCAAGATATAAATCTCTGAGACCTCTGGGGTAATCAGCAAGTTTACTTGGTTTATTAGAGTCACATAAATGGTTTAACAAAAGTGCATGAGACAGCCGGGCGTGGTGGCGCATGCCTGTAATCCCAGCACTAGGGAGGCTGAGGCAGGAGGAATGTTGTGAGTTCGAGACCAGCCTGAGCTACAAAGTGAGCTTAAGGCCAGCCTGAACTGCACAGTGAGACCCTGTCTCAAAAAAAAAGACAAAAAAAAATGCATGAGAGAATGACATCACTGGCTTGCTATAAGTTACAGTGAATTACTAGAGTACAACAATGTAGTCCGTCTATAAGGAGGTGAGGTGAACCCTCTTCAGGCTGGGGTGACTATTATGATGGGCAGGATTTTGGCAGTAGGTTAGGCTAGGTAAGGCTATCCCCCCATCATGTACCTATGAAAAGATGAGTTAGGAAAGCTGAGGCCTTCTCTCTTATATTTTCTCCACCAATTACTAAGAAACCATGAAAAGTCCATGCAAAAATTTTGTGACATGGGATAAAGAATAGATACAAAAATCTGTTCACTGCACCACATTGTAAGCATGATTATCCTTCCTTGTCTTATGAAGCCCTTCATCACAGGACTCACCCCTAAAAGAGAAGCTGTTAGGAATTAACAATAGTCACCCTTGTACACACTCAAGAAACACTCCAGAGCCATCCCACCACTGTCCTTTCCTTACATAGTAATATAAAAGTGCACTCCACAAATGTAGGACCAGTCCACATTTACTTTACAGTGTTAAGTATTGACATATCACCATTATCAAAGCAGTAGCTTTTTCAGGTCTATTTTGGGGAAGAGCATGACACTGAACAGCTCAGCCCGTCCGTATGTTTGAGTGAGAAAGCCCTAAAAGGTGGTGACATACATAATGAGGAACTAACTACATTCTCCCAAGAGATGTCCTCTAGAACAAAGCTGTGCATTTTCAGAGAGGGAAGAGCACAGCTTAAAATATTGGGGACTAAAAATTTTAATAGAACAAAAGGAAGGGCTTTGTGTTCTTTAACCTCTTTTAGTGTTACACACATAGTCAGTAAGAAATTATAATCACTGGTGCACTGACATAACTGGCTGGCCTGAAAAAGAATATTTAGGAGTTTTACAAAAAGTCTAAGAGGTACTCCTTGGACCTGCACCCTTCTACTGACTGTTTAAAGAACTGGCTACTTCTAAACCTGCAATATGTAACCCACAGTCCAAAAGTTACTCATGTGACCCCATTCCAACAAGAAAGAACTTTGCTGTTTGAATAATCTAAAGTAGACTTATTCACAAAGTAGCTGCCTCAAATATGGTGAAAACGTAACAGAATGCTGTTCTGTTGAAACTTTAATTTTCAAAAATATTTATCAAAGGGCATTGGTATGTAGGGAGCTGCTGCCTCCAAATCTTGCTTTACTCCAAGCAACGCCATCATACAAAAGCCCTCATTCTTAGCAACTGAGAGTCAACAGTCATGAAAGTGAGATAAAACTCCTGTCAGAAACAAGCAAGACCAAAGCTTGCCAGTGCCTCTTTTGGTGTGTCTATCTGAAGGTTGCTGGGCTCTGGCTTTCCAGGATTTAAGCAACTGACACGATGCTGCCAGCTCTGTTCTTATTAACAACGTATCCCCTTCTTTATCAACTGAGGGGATGGATTTTCTGCCCACTCCCTGACTTACATAAATGCAAATTCAATTTCACTAACTCCATTAAAAGCAGAAAACCTACCTACACTTCACAAGATTTGTAAATGAAAGCATTCACCTGAGCCTGTGGTTGCTCCAGATTTATATGACAGTTCCCAAGACACAGAGGTCTTAAGCAAATGTGTAGCGCTGTCGAGGGGGTTAAAACTGAAAGCATAATTCTATCACTAATAAACATCACAGGTAAAAGTGCTACAATATGAAGACAGCTTTATGTTCTCACCACACTGGGATACAGAACTCGCTCTTGTTGCTCACATATTTATTTTCCTTTAAAAATTTAGGTGTATAAAGGATTTGGCTAAACATTTTAAAACAATTCTACAAAAATAGATGTAAAACAACAAGCAAATATATAGATCAACTCTTTCAAGGATGGCTTTATCTTTCATAATGGACGTTTGAATTGACATTACAAGAGAGAATTAAGTTCTTGGCAAGACAGTACAGTGTAGACCATAGTTTGTTTAAGATCCAGTTACCATCAACTCTGTTTGCAGCTAGTTCTGCTGTTTTCACATTTCTCCAACTTCATCAGTATTTCAAACAGCAGGACTTACATTCTATAATACTGTCTGCCTTTCTCCTAAAATGCCATTAAACCAATGTCTGCATATGTACATGTGATTATCCTCACTTTATGAATAATATTTAAAGGGGCCAGGGAGATGGCTCAGTAGAATATGTGCTTCCTTGGCAAGTGCAAGGGCTGAGTGCAATGCCTGGTTCTGCAAAAAAAAAGAAAATAATAATCATAATGATAGTAATAATAACAATATCTAAAATAGTGCTTGTCCTTGACAGCCAAAGGGAAGATATATGTTACTAAAACATGCAACATTTCCTGATACTTTTCAGTTTGGGTGTTTAAAAGTCACATACACTAAAAATGGAACCAACTGAACAACAAGTATTGAGCCCTTCCTACATTGTCAACTATGCAGAGCTCACTCACCTGAAAGAACTGTATTTTCTCTTTTTGGCTACTGAGAGTTGACAAGACAAAGATATAATATTTCCCTCATTTGTATCAGGAGATCAAGGTCAGCAATGTCCAGATTTAGGGTGTTTTTATTTTTGGTGGCATCTTGTTTTGTATTTTTTTTTCTTTGAGATAGATCTTACTATGTAGTTCATGCTGGCCGTAAACTCATAGTTATCCTCCTTCCCCAGCATCCTGAGGGCTAGGACTGTGGGCTTATACCACTGTGCCTAGCCAGGGCTCATCTTAATTAATTAATTATTTTATATATTTTAGTACGAGATCTACAGGGTCTCCCTACATAGGATGTACTCACAGTGATCCTTCTATATTCAACCTCCCAAGCGCTGAGATTACAGGCTTTGTAATCCACCCAGTCTAAATTTTTATTTTGTTTTTCATAGCTCATCTTAAAACCTCTGTTTAGGCCATCCTGAAACCGCTTCTCTTAAAGTGGCAGGTTGAACAAATACAAATCTATTGTCATTATATATTTGGTATGATCAAGCTATTCCTCGCTGAAGCCAGAAGACACACGGTAGAAAAACAGCAACTATCTCACAAATCCTTGGGGGAAGATGTTCAGGACCTTACTCCCAACCAGCAAAGCATTTCATCTCATGGGATTATCTCTATTTGAGGCCCTAGGTGCTGATTTTGGCTTGGCCACTGTTTCAATATTGAGCCAACTTCAACCTTTCTCTTATAATTTAAAAAGTACTATGCATACCTGAAATGGTAGTTGAAACCTTATGTTTTAAAGATTATAGCTAATGTCACTACATTGTTACAATGATTTCTGTGAAAGAAAAAAAAAAAGCTGCAGATCACTTATGGTACCATGCACTATGATTAGTTAAGGCATTCATTTGACACTAGAGAGAAAATTAGAGACAGCTTTACTGTTTTCTCATCAACAGAAACAGGTGTGTGCCTCCTGCATGAATTCCTACTATTCTTTAATCACAGAGAGCTGTTTTAGTTGACATGTTAAAAATGCTACTGTTAAAACAATAAAACTGAGATCTCTTTACAGCTTGTTGGAATAATAGATATCTTGGTAGAATATTTTGCAGTTACCTTTCAAGTAACATTGAGTATTGTTTTTATCATCAAAAACACTCAATTTTTATATACATCCAGTCTAATGATTTTTCTATCTCTTATAATGGACTAAAAAGTGAAAAAATATGCATATATATGAAATTATATATACCCTGCCTCCTTTTCAGCAGTCTTAACACCTTAGTAGGAAAGAAAAATGATTTTTGAAAGAATAAGTTTCCAAATTTTTAAATACCAGAACAAGAAATGGAGAAGGGAGCAAAAAGAATACATGACTATATTGCTTGTTCACAGGAAACATAGCATTCGTAATGTCTACGCATCTGTGAGGTGAATCAAAAGCATCTGGCTGCAAGTTAGATGTCTTACTCTAGAATAGAGATTTTGAAAAATTCCAGCCTAGAGGTAGAACCCGTCAACATTTTGCAAAGTCTAGTTTCAGTTTACTACCATTTTGAACACACTACACAGCACAATGCAATGGATTTAATTTTCTTAATTTGTGGCTATTATTAAACTAGCACTTTCTTCAGGCTACTGCGTAGCTATCCTTTTTAGGCCCTCTGCTGTTCAAATGTGATGCCTCCCTCCACACACAATGGAGTATCAAACACTATAGCATTATGCCATGTGCATGACATCTGGCCTCATCGCTTCTACCTTTCTTTTTGGTTATTTTTCTTTATGAAACCCTGTGACTGCTGCATGGAAAACAACTGGCATAGGCTTAACAGAAATACTACTCTAGGCAGTTGTTTTAAAGCATTAGGAACTTCAAATCATAAATGCCCCTTATTACATAAAAATAGTAATCTATTTCTATTTCTTCTGAAAAACAAGTAATAAACTGACCATCAAACCCTTAGATTAGAGTTACACCTAAGCAGTGTGGCTTGATTTAAAGTGTGTCTCAAACCAATTACCCTGTGAGGCAAGATGATCAAAGACAAGGAGTAGAGGATGGGTTGAAAGGAAAGAGGGCAGAAAGAAAAGCACCCTTGTCTGTGATCAGAGTCTTTTACTTTTTAGCACAACATTGAACACTTTCACATAACCAGTCACTTAGTGAAATCCAACAAATTCTTTGAGACTTCTGGGAATCTCGTCTTGGTAGTTAATGTCATTAGCCTGAACTGCTCAGGAATTCAGGCACTTGAGATTCATCATTTGAGTTTCAGCAGTAACTCTGACACCCCAGTTATACATCTGTCCAGCGGAGTCTTCTTTTGCTTGTTTGTAATGTCAGTGTCAAGTGGTAGCTCCTGCTTCCACTACGCTGATTGAGATGCAGTGCAGAGTGAGAAAGTCACTGATGGGCCTGTTGTACTGGACAATGATATGAAGGGCATTGTTGCGCTCACTGTCCATCACATTTGCCTCAGCACCGCAGTCCAGCATCAGCTTGGTGACTAGTGCATTGGGGAAGCTGCAGACATCATTGGTGTGGAAATCATCAATGGGGGTGTTAGAGCTGATGCCCTGATACAGCAAGGTGAAACCTTCAAGAGTTCTGGGGTCGAGGTGGATCAGGTTGTAGATGTGCTTTTTAATTTTGCATTGATCTTACTCACTGTATCGTTTTGGTAGAAATGCACACTAAATACAGAAAGGAGTAGAGATTACATTCATAGTTGTCAGTGGCACTGTGGATATCAGCATTGGGGATATTTTTTTTTTTTTACCCTGTTCATACTCCGTTCTATTTCCAAGATGCTGCATCAAAATACACACTCTATGTCTGGGGCTTTCACAGTTTCAATCAAATGTATCATCTGGGGGAAAACTTGAGCAAACTTCAGAACATCCTTATGAGTATCCTTGTTGCCTTTCTGGCTGAGGTGCAGGGCATGAAGCCACAACTTGATACACTGCTCGAATTCCATATTATCTGCATACATGGCTCCACTGCAATTGATGGGATGGGAAACATCCATGTTGTTAGCACCTAAAATCCACTCCTGAAGTATAAGGCCTTCCATATGAAGAGCATCACTGTCCTGCTGAATGGACTCCAGTTCCTGAGGGTCCCTACATTCAATTCTGCTCCCGTAGGTGTGGACTGGTGGGAGAACCTCTTTTTAAAGAATGTTATCACCATCTTGAAACCTCTCCAACATGGCTAAGTATAAATAGTGGCATGTCTTCATGATTTAATATTTCTGAGTGTCATTTGCAAAGGAGGCACTCAAGAGTTCCAAGGCTTCAATCCTTCTGCTTCACTCACATTGAGCCTGTGAGAGCAACAGGTCCACGTCTTCAGCTTTATGGATTTCTGCAGCTACCTTCAGCGCCATATTCCCTTGGCCATTCACCACTAACACCACTTGCCATTCGATCAGCTCTTTCACAATATCGATGTGCCCAGCCTCTGCTGCAAAGTGTAATGCCGTGGTCCCACACTCTGCTTTAGCACTGGGATCTGCATGCTATTCTAGAAGGTATCTGACCAGGTTGTTGTGTCCCTTATACACTGCGATCATTAGGCAGGTGTTGTCATATTTGTTGGAGATGCTGACATTGGCATTGTTCTCAACCAAGTACTTCACAATGTCCAATCTGCTATTGAAGCACTCTGGCATGCACCAGGGTGGAGTTAGTTACTGTGATATGGTTCACATTGGCTCCATGGCTGACTAGAAGTTTAACAACTTCAAAATGTCCTGCTCCTGCATCACAACAAAGAGCAGTGGCACCATCAGTGACATATCCTTCGAAGCTGATGATGCCTGTCTTCTGGATCTGTACTTGGTAATGCTCTAAGAGCAAGCACACCACATGGTGTGCCCTCTGCAGGCAGTGATGATGAGGGGCTTGGAGCGCTGCTCTCCATGCTGGCTGACATATTCAAGCAGATTTCTTATTCAGACCTGTTGCTCAGAAGTCAGCACCTTGCTCAGAGTCAGCACCTTGCCATCTCTGGCCGCCATTTGCACTTAGCCAGCCATACCCTCCATGGCTCCCGCCAACTCCAACACCTGCTTGGTTGCCACAACTGCTGCTGCCTTGCGTCCCAAGGCCAAGTCCACCAGCACTTCATACCTGGGCCTTGCTAGGCCTATTAAACAGAGTGAGGCCACCATCCTTGTAGCCTCAGCACCCAGGGAGCTGTGCATCTGAAGAATGCAGAGATGAAGGGTAGGTCTGGGCCTCGCAGGGCAAGTCTGTATCCAGTCCACACAGGAAGCAGATCCCAAGACCCCTGCGGAAGACCCTCACCTAGGTAATCTCCATGGTGATTGCTGCCCAGAGCCTCAGGCCAGATCTCTCCTTCCTGTCAGGTGCAAGAGGAGTGTGCATAAGCTATGGTTTGCAAGTGTGTTTCACAGGAACCTACAAGCTCCTCGACTGCTCGCTCTGAGGTCTGACAGGCCGTGAGGCCTAATACTACCTCCACCTCAGCTCTCTGCTATGCCTGGCTGGAGGAAACCCACAGGCACTTGTCCACCTTGGCTCTGGAGTCCTCGGTGTTTTTTTGCACAGGACTTGGGGAGCCTCTTTTGGTTGGCTGCAGGAAAGGGGGAAGGCTCCAGCTGAGGCAATGCAGGAACTTGCAGCAGGCAGAAAGTACCAGAGCCTGGCCAGTGGGGGCCAGGAGAGGCTGGAATATTTCCATTATTTCGAATACAAGCATGCAATAAAATAACTTTTTCTTCATATATGAGTTTGATAGTCCCACAAATTTTGACATCGTGCTTTTGCCTGTAGAAGTCCCAAGTTGAGACTGGGTGTGGTGGTGTGCACCTGTAATTCCAGTTCTTGAAGGCTGAAAACAGGAGGATAACTACAAGTCTGATGTGCATAACAAGACTTTGTAGACCCTTTACTAAATACATTAAAAATAAAAATAAAATATAAATACCACAAAAAAAGAAGTCCCAAGTTTATCCTTGCTTATGGTTCAGTAGTCCTTCATTGTATAAAATATCATCTCTTTTATTATATTTTCTAATTGAAGAACAAATTGCAATGAGACAGTTTCAAGACAAAGTAATGGGACAGATTTGATAAATTAATACATAGCAAACTTTTCATAATGTTTTGGTATTTTACAAGGTGCATACATTGTACTTACATACATTATTATAGCAGATGTCTCTAAACAGTGAATTAAAAGAGTGTAGCTATGTACTTATCTTAATATTTATAGCTGAATTATATCACAGATTCAATAGTTAATACTTTCTACCTTGTTATCTTCCTAGTGGTTGTCCATGGTACTAGAAGCCGACATAATATCTTGCCCAGCCACTAATAGTGCAGATCTTGCTTCTCATACAATTATGCAGAAGCACGGCATATTTATCCTAACTGCACTGTTGATACACACACATCATGATTCTTCCTTTGTATACCCTTTTGCTTTTGTCTATACCTGTCAAAATGAGCACTCCCTTTTCACTAAACCAATTTAGGTGCCTGGACTCGGCAACACAATCCAACAGAGTCCAGGATTCCACAAGAATAGTGAGTTACCTGAAGAAGTTATTGACTATAGCAATTTACAGTTCAACTTATTATTATGGCCCCACACTGTATACCTCATTTTTATACTTTTCTGCTGGATGAGCCACCTTACCTTCAGCAAAGGTGCCAAATATGCTTCCTGGAAGAAAGAAATCTTCTTTAACAAATGGCACTGGAAAAACTGGTTTTCTACATGTCAAAGAATAAAACTGCACCCAGTTTTATCAACATTTACTAAACTAATGTCAAAATGGAATAAATATCTGAAAATTAAAACAGAAACACTAAATATCCTGGAAGAAAAATTTGGTGCAAATTTTGAAGAGGCAAACATTTTATAAAAAAAAAAAACAAAAAAAAACAAAAAAAAAACTCATACTGCACAGGAAATACTTGATAGATTTAACAACTGGGACCTTCTCTTGTTGAGAAGTTTTTGCACATCAAAAGATATTACCATCAGTGTGAAAAGACAACTCCCAAGTATCAGAAAAAAATCTTATCTGATATGCACACAGACGAAGGTCTTCTATCTAGAATTTATAAAGAACTAAAAAATGCTCGGGTCCCCAAATTTAAAGACTCAATCCAATAATGGGCATCTGAGAGGAATACACACTTCTCAGAGGAAGAAATACCAGAAGGAAGTAAATACATGAAAAATGCTGCATATCACTAGCTATTCATGAAATGCAAATTAAAACAACACTGAGATAGCATCTCACCCCAGAATGAATGGCTATTGTAGAGAAATCAATCAACAAAAAATGTTGGAGTGCCTGCATTTAGAAAGGTACCCTTCTCCACTTCTGTTGAGACGGTAGACTAGTGCAACCGTTGCATAAATCATATGGAGAATCTTCAGAAAATTAGTATTTGAAATACCATTCAATCCAACTATCTCCCTTCTGGGAATTTGCTCAAAAGAACTGAAAACATCATATCATAATAATTGTCTTAGGTACTCTTCTCCCATTCTTGGGAAAAATATCCAACTCATTGTTACTGGAGATTTCATAGTTTAAACACGTTGAATTTCATAGCAAGGCCTTGCAGCCTTATTTGCTAGGAAAGAGAATCATACCTTCTGTCTTCTCCAAACATCTCTCTGCCCAAGGTAGCCACAATTGCAGAACCTCCCACCCCATGCTACAAGGTCTTGAGGATATCCTAGGATGCCACTATGTCCAGGATAATGGGTTTCACTTCTCTAAGAAAGTCCTAAGGCCTGGGGAGGGCCAAACAATGCAGCCATTTTAACAGTTCACACCACTCCACCCCACAAGCCCCACCCTGGTCCTCCGGCCAGGTCATTGAAGCCTCTTGTAGATCCTCTAGCCAGACCTTCCCCATGTCTCACATGAGACTTTGGGAGAACAATTAGACACAAACTATCACATTCTGCCCCAGGACTGCCAAAGTCTCATGCACATCCCTTTATCAAAAAGTTATTTTAGTCCATCTCTAAGAATTGCCAAAGTCCCAAGAGTTTAAGCATTGCTGAAAATTTCAGTTCCTGTCTACTTCCAAGATCCAATGCAAAGTTGCAATTGTGAGCCCCTGTACACATAGAAAGTTAAATATATCCAATATTCAGAGGAAAATGATAAACATTGCCATTACAAAAGGTATATACAGGAGGATAAAAACGACTCAGGCAAAAACAAGACCAAAATTCATCTGGGAAAACATTAAGTCTGATAGTTCCAAGTGGAACATCTGAAGCAATCTGTGGCAAATTGTGACACAGGTGCCTCCACCATTATGTCACGCTTGTGGGAGCTTCGATAGTGTGTCTCTTGGGCTGGTTTTACTCCCTCCTTGAAGTTTTCCATAGAAGTTCCATGTTCTTGGGTTTTCCAAACTTCTGAGGTTTTCACTGAATAATTTCATTCACAGTTTCACACTTTGCCCTCTCAGGAGCACAATGCCTGGCCTCCCAGGCCTTCTTCTGAAATCTAGGTGGGATCCTTCTTTACCTCAGAACTACTACATTCTACATGCTCTTAAATTCAGTGCCCCACGGATGATGCAAAGATCTTCTGCCACCTGGAGGAGTAGCCAAGCTTTGCTCTTTCTTGGATGTAGGAGTTGACTGGATTGCTGAGCACTCTAACCCTGATGCCAAGGAGCAAATTCTCTATGAGGTGCCATTCTGGAATATGGTGTGGCCGTTACATCCATTCTGTACCCCGGATGTGGCTGCCACCGCCATTCTGGAACAAGGGGCTATGGGGATTTCTCAAAGCATAGTCTCTCACCCTTGCAATTCTGAGGCTGCAAAAAACAAGAATACACGATCTCATGTGATATTCTCAGGATATCTTTTCTACTCTCTTGTTGCTGCTGGGCAATGGAGATCGCAGCTCTATCTTTGCATTCCACAGCTTTATTGGAGCTTCGTTTCTGGCCAAACTCACAACATTTTTTTTTTATTTTATTGAAGTACAAATATCAATCAGACAGTTTCAAGACACCTTAACAAGACAGATTCGATAAATTAATACATTGCAAACTGTTTTTATAATGTTTTGGTATCGTACAAGGTGCATACATGATATTATATTCACATGATATTATATTCACAAATATTATTTTAGCAGATGTCTCTTATCAGTAAATTAAGAGTGTAGCTGCTTACTTATCTTATTTTTATACCTGAATTATATCAAAAATTCAATAATTATTTTCCTAGTGGATGACCATAGTACTAGAAGCCGACATAATATCCTGTCCAACCACCATTAGTGCAAATCCTTTCTCATCCTGCTAGGCTCTTTGCTCTTCATTCTCAACATATATCTGACTAACAGCCTACAACAATAACCATGCCACTGCCCCAATATTTGACTGCTTTGAGTTTTCCATTGAAAAATTAATGAATCCATCATGTTTAATCTCAGTCTCAGGCATATTCTCTGAACATGGGCAAAATTCAGAAAAACTTTCTGCAAAGACAAAATACAAATGATCTGGAGCCTAACAACTAACACAGTCCTTCTTCCCAGCTGAAACCTCCGAAGCCTGGTCTTTGCAGGTTGGCTTTCTCTCCATGTTCTGGACTGACCTTTGACCAGAATCTCCCCTATGGAACAGCCAAAGTTGTTCCAGTGCTTCTCTTGTAAATGACATCTCCAGAGGTGGCCTATAAACCAGTCTCAAAAGCTGGTAATCCACATGGTCAGGTTTAGCCACAGCAACCACCCCGTGTCTCTGGTACCAAATTCTGACTTAGTTACTCTTTTCTCTTTGCTGGGACAGACACTTGACACTCAAAAATGAAGGAATGAAAGGATTATTTAGCTCATAGTCACTGGAGGTTTCATTCTTCAAAGCAGCTTGAATTATGTGACAAGACCTTGGAGATTCATTTACTCAGGAGAGAATCAGTGTCTCTGTCTTATCCAAATGTCTCCTCTGTGCCCAAAGCAGCCTCAATCACAGGTACTGCTGCCCCATGATACAGGCTCTGGAGGAGAGGTTGGGGTGTCACCATGTCCAGTATGATGGGCTCTACACCTCTAAGAGAGGTGGGGGGCCTGGGGTGAGGCAGAATGCATCCTGCTAGTTCAATGGTTCATGTCTCTCTTGCTCCACCCCTAGGTCCTCACCCCGGTCTTCTGGCCCCAGCGGTCAAGCCACTCACTGCTCCTCAAGCTTCCCCTGCACCTTGGATTACATTAGTCTTTGGGGATACAACTACAAGCAAACTATAATATTTTTATATATGTGTCCATGTTTATAGCAGTACAAATTGTGGTAGCCAAATCTTGGAAATAATCAAAATGTCCTTCACCTGTGGAATAAATGAAAAAGAAGTGGTGGTTTTATACAATGGAGTATTACTCAGCTAAAGCATAAAACAAACTCAAAGCTTTCATAAGTAAGTGGATGCAACTTGAGGCTGTACTCCCAAATCAATGAAATGTGACCTACTTCTATAGATATCATGTTGTCTCCCTAGTATAGGATCAAAAGAAGAAATAAAATCTGGAAGGCACAACAGACACTGTTAAATGGAAAGAAACAAAACTTAAAGATCAAACAGTGAAGAGACAAAGGAGAAAAGTTAGGTAATACGGTAAGGGCAAAACCATAAATAGATAAGATCTAAAAATTTATATCAGATATTTGAAAGTAGCACTTAGTGGCAAGTGTTAGGGCCTGAGTTGAATCACCAGTTCTGCCAAGAACAAAAAGATAAAAAGAAAAAAATAGCATTTAATGGTTAGAGATCTCACCGTAACTATTTCTCTATGCTGATGTCTGTGAACTGAGCAACTACATTGAGGACAGCTATGCATAATTTTAAACCATGACTGAAATGCCTGTTACTCTGGTCTTGTAAATTTGTACCGTTTCTAATGCCATATCAATTAGTCCAATACTCTCTTTAAAGTAATTTTTTTAAAAAAAGTTAATAAAAGAAAATGAGACAGAACAAAAATTTAAGATTTCTTGACAGTATGTTGTAATATTCAATCATATCTCCCATCTTGCATCGCTATATCAGTTTATCTGAGCAACAGATTTGATGATAAAGTAGATAACGCATCAATTACTGTTAATAATCCATTCTTGTTTTGAAAATGTGTACCATATGTAATATTGCATGTTACCCAGTTTCTGGCTTTGCTTTTTCTTTTTTCTTTTGCTCATGTTTTTATTCTTCAAGATTAAAGAATATTGTCTAAAAAAGAAAACCACTATTCATATGAAAACAGATACACAGGAATCTCTATGAATTCACATAAAGTAAAGGGTTGGGGGAGATTACACTGTAGAGTAGTTTAAACATTGCATGTGTGTTTTTTTCTGTTCTGTAACAGACTTTCAAAAGTTTGGTTTTCTTTACATCCACCTCAAGTTCATCTTCTATAAAAATGTCTCAGAACAAGCATATTAGACATATAAATAAACTTTTACACTTAGTCAACTGCTACTTGTTTCACACAGATCTTCAATTCTCAATGGGAAATTGTGTTCCAAAATGCTGAGGGCACGTAATGCTGAATGGAAGGGAATAAATGTGTTTCTGGTTCTTCCATTTCCTACAGTGTCTCTAACTAACTTGTCCATCTGAATCTCAGATCTGTTCTTCCTAGTGAGGACAAATGCAAGGAAGTCTGGACGGGCTGTCTCTGAAGCAAAATGAAAACCCCAGCCATGGACTAAGGACTAAGTTTATTTTCTCATTAACAGAGTGTTGGCCCAGAAGCACCTTAGACAGCCATCATGGTGCCCCTACACACAGTGGCAGCACCGAGGAATCAGGACCCTGAGAAAGGAGGTACTATGAAGGGCCAGGAGGTGATTATCCACGTTCAATTCTTCTCCATACCTTTTGCACCTGAGGGGTGTAGCACAAGGGAAGTATCAGGCCCAACAAGGTTTTTAGCATCTTGGACAGCCTCCAGAGCAAGGCATTCATAGAGCACTCCAAGACACTGGCTTTGTCTCCACTCAATACAGTAAGGTGAAGGAAAAATAAAATATGCCCTTTGGGGCTCAGGTTTCTCCTTTGCATCTTCTGCCCCTCCTCTATCTTTCACTCTTGCCTTAGAGCGCCCTCTTCTGACCTACTCAGCCGAACACATGCAGCCTTCTTAGACTAAAGCCTAGAGAACTCTTAGGGACTCCTGGAGGTTCTGTCAGCTAGAGACCAGCCCAGACTCCTTCTGCCCTGCCAGACAGCTTGCCCTGTGCACAACATACATATTGATATCATTGCCATTCACTTAAAGCTCCTTGTAAACCCCACGTCTAAGGGATTCAGCTACAGGTGTCATGTACTACGACCTAGTTTAGCATCCATGGACAACCTGAATGGCACTGTGAGAGTGCTGTGGAGACCCAGTTAAGGTGACTTTCTCAAAGAGACCACTATCCTCCTATACCATGGATCCTCAGGCTCCCCAGACCACTTCAAGGGTCTTTCCAGGCAGCTTGGCCCACACCACACCATCAGCACAGTGCAGACCAAGCGGCTTCTTCCAGCCCCTTGAAATTCAGTGCTCCTCCTTCTATCTCTGGAGCACAAAGCACTTGTGGCTCGTCAGTTGCAGCTCCCTGTCTCTGGGCCCCTCCAGACCTTCCCACAGTAAGAATACAGTGTTAGCACTTCATGTTCAGAAGCTGAGGCTGAGGAGTCTCCGTCCTACTTCTGACCCTGTGCCATGCCCTGATCCTGTGAGTGTTCCCTGGCAATGGTGCCTCTGTCTCAAAGGACGCTGAGGTCACCCCCCAGATCCTTCACCTCCACAGCTCTCTAATGTTCTCAGGACCCCTGACTCACTAACACTATGGTCTACCATGTTGATACCACCTACCCCTTTTTCAGGGGCCTCCATGCCTGTGAGAAATTGAAGCCCAGCTGAAGCACTACCTATAACTCAGTGCTCTACTGACACAATGAGAGACACAGAAAGCATGTCAGCGTTCTCTCACACAGTGCAATGTGTTATGCCCACCGTGTCTGTGTAACAGAGCACACAACCTTAGGTGTCATCCAATTTTGCATTGATTACCATGCAAAATTCCTGACACCCTTGATTTCCTCAGAGTTATCCTGGGCTACAAGGTGTCCCATCAGAAAACTCTGCCCCTTGTGTTTGAAAGCATTTAGAGTTCCAGAGGGCTCAACAAAGAATAAAATACAGTAAGAATAATATTTTATAATTTTGGATAATGGGATTCTGATATCTAACACCTTTGAAATCTGTAGAGAAGATTGCCAAGGTGGAATTTTACACATTTTAGAAATGTTTTTCTAATGTTTTTCAGTGTAGTTGTACTCACCTTGTAGACATTATACATATTAATGTGTTTTGTGCAACATATCACAGCCTGGAGAGAGTGTCCCCTAATTAATTCAGCCCTGCTTTGTCCAGTATTCTCTGTCTTTTCTCTTTCTGAAAAACACCTATATGTTCATGTTGACAGATTCTTAAGCTTTCTTATAGGAGACAGTACACGCACTACTTCACATTATGTACCTGGCTTATGCTGCTTCACATAGCGCTGCCTAGTAAAGCAAATAAAGTTTACAGATTTATTTAAACTTTAAAAATTTTAGTTAGGTACAGAACAGTCCTCAGAGTATCTTAAGTAAGATTCCAAAATGTATAAAGTCCTGTTATGAAGACCTGGACCCCTTACTCAGAGACTCAAAATCTTGTTTTCTCGTGGGCAATGTGTCCTGACCTCACCTATACAACTGGCTTTCACCCCTTTATCAGGGCCAGTGGTCTCTTTGCCCTGACCCAGGCAATACACAACCTATAAATAAAGTCCTCACACACTGCTGAAATTTCCCTTCTCAGGGGTCTTCACTGTATCTCACTTTACTCCAACAAATGATTTCAAGTTGGACCTACTCATAAGTGCAACTCAATGGACTCCCTTGTGTAAGCATCACATTGTCTCCTAGTATGAGGAAGGGAAAGAGTAAACAAGTGGGTAAATGAGAATCATATATTGTGAAATTGATAGGAATTTTTCAAAAGGAAAGGGAAAGGATAATTGGGCAAGTGAGAAAAGAAGGAAGCATATTAGCACAGGGTGACATGGAAAGCATGGGAAAAATATAGATATGGTCCACACGGAGTCTGAGCTGACACCCACCTGAATCCACACTAGCAGCTGAGGCCTGGAGTACTAAACAGCCCTATTTTACAACAAAAGTAATGCACTCAAAATGTATAGGCAATAAAGGAGAACACAAAGTATAGTCACAGGTGTTATTCCCTAATCAAAAATGAGCATCCCCTTCAGCCTCATGGGACTCTGGGTACCATGTTTGTGCTCCAGCATGAGCAAGTTGAAGTACATATGCAAGGGGATGTAGGATCCAAGGAAACAAACTCTGGGGAAATGGAAGAGATCAAGAGACTCATTCTGTGGACTTGTGACACATTCACAGAAGTGACTTCTACTGACAAAGGAGTAGTCTCATTAGAGCTCAGCCAAGAGGTTTATCAGACTTAGGGATTCAGGAAAGGTGAGCAGAAAAATTTGGATACACTGAAGGTTTAAGTGAGCAGAGAAAAGGGAGTGACAAAGACCTACCCCAGAGGTAATCCCCCAAAGCTACCCAGATGTACTCATGTCCTGAACTAGGATCACTCAGGGCCTGAATTGTTACAATGAGCTTCAGGATCCCTGTACCCTTGGAGGTGGATACATAGTGCCAAGAGAAAGGATCAAGTTCATAGAGAAAGTTGGTTCCTGCTGTGTCAGGAACCAAGAGGCTGACATTCCCATCAGGGCAGAGAGAACCATGAAAAACTGTTCCACTTGAGCCCTGAGAGACTTGAGGCACATTTCTGGATGTGACATCTACCAACTCTCCCTATGGCTTCAGGTAGGAGCTGATGAGTCTAGCTCTGTGGCACCGGCTTCAAGAGGGAATTTGTGTGGGTGGACTCAGTTAGGGCTCAATGGGACGGGCTACGTAGTAGTGGAGGCCGCCATAAAGGTTACCTGAATCGAGATCTGCCTTTTTACTTGTTTAAGCACCCCGAGCCAGCTCAGGGCAACAATGTGCACCATAATTATTAATTCTGAGATTCAGGCTTTGTAGGTAAAGATTGGCTGGAACCTGGGATCCCTGAAGTCACAGTGCAGGTGGGAAAGTTGAACATACTCTTAAGTGCAGGGCTGAAGTGAAGATAGCTACCGCTGCTTTTCTCTGGATTTCTGTTGCATGGAATTTTGTTTTCCAGCCTTTGAATTCCATTGTCTGACTTTTTCAATTAAATACAGTTTCTGCATACTCTATATTTTTGAGATTTGTTTCTTGATTTAGTCTTCCAATTTTTGTTATTTTATTGGGAGATATGAGACTTTTTTCTTAGTTATTCTTGAAAGATAAAGACTTATGCTTTATCTGCATTATTTCCCTGTTGCTGACTATACATAATTTCCTTCTCCTTAAGTGTTCATTCTGGCAGATACATTCATTGTATTTGCCTTATTGGTATATTGTTGCATTGTGCCTACCCCATATGGAAAGTATTTGTGATGCTGGTCCTGAAATTATTGAGATGCTCATTGTCATGGACAGGATTATATTTCTCAATATATTTTTTTACTATACTGGGTATTGAACTCAGGACCCTGTAATTGTCAGGCAAGCACTTATTCTACGGAGATATCTCCCCAGCCCTCTCCATAAATTTGTGAACTAAAGTTTTTTTCAGGACATTAGTATCTGGACTGGAAATTGCTATGCTTGAGGACAATAACCACATCACTCCAAGCCTCCTGGGCTTCAGATTTGTGTTAGTGATTTTGCTGCTACTGTGGTGTGTTCTCCTTTATATTTTTCATACACATTCATATTTTTTAGGATTTTTCTCATATAGTTGATTTTGTGTCCTTGGACAATGATGTTATATGGCGATCTTGTTTGTTCTTGGCTATCTGTGGTTGCATATGTTCCTCTCTTCAACATTTAAGAAGTTGTCTGCTGGATGGTTAAGACCTAGGTAGATCCAAACTTATATACCAACACATGTACTTTATATTTCCTATGTGGGCATTGAAGTCTTCTCAGGGTTTATCTTGTAGTCCTGTACATTATTCTGTAGTTCCTTTGTCTGTGTCATCCATGTGGATGAGTCACGGCCAATGCTTGACCAGATTGCTCTCTGTGAGAGCCTGAGAGAAAGTTTTCTCTTCATGTGACTCTCCCCAGGCACACTATAGAACTTCAATCTCTTTCCTCTGTGGCTCCAC
>PVKA01034364.1:0-10162 GCA_004027165.1 Ctenomys sociabilis
TTTTTTTTTTTTTTTTTTTTTTTTTTTTTTTTTTTTGGCGGAACCAGGGATTGAACTCAGCCCCTTGCACTTGCCAGGGAAGCGCTTATTCCACTGAGCCATCTCCCCAGCCCCCTTTTTATGTCTTTTTGAGACAGGGTCTCAAAAATGCAGTTCAGGATGGCCTTAAGCTCATTTTGTAGCTCAGGCTGGTCTCGAACTGCCTCAGCCTCCCAAGTGCTGGGATTACAGGCATGCGCCACCATGCCCAGCCTCAGAAAACATTTCGAAGACTCAATATGGATATATATACATATAAACATATTTGTATATGGATTGAACTTGAGACCTTCCGCATGCCAATCAGGTGCTTATGCCCCTGAGCTATCTCCCCAGCCCTAATATTTCTTATATAATGATAATATGCTATTGTATTTTATTGAAGTGATAATATTTTGGCTTACTGTACTGGGTTTTTACTTTTTAAAACTTGGCCACCAGAAACACCCAAGTTCCCTGGTACCATGGGAAAAGAAAAAAAATAAATAAAAAAGAATTAGAAACACCCATGTTATGCCTGTGGCTCACTGACACTTGCACTGGGAGGCCCTGCTTCAGAGCTGTGCCATCCAGTATGGTAGCTGCCAGCCACATGTGAGCATCAAATTAAATTAAATTAAAATCTGGTTTCCCACAGCAACTAGGCTTTTTTTTTTTCTTGGCAGAACCTGAGATTGAACTCAGGCAGTTCTTCTGCCAGGGAAGCTCTTACTCCACTGAGCCATCTCCTCAGCCCCACATATCTAATTTAATTTTGTTGAAGATATGGATCATTCCCACTTCCCAGGAAATTCTAGGATAACAGTGCTCTGGAGTTCAGTAGAAAACAATTCTAGGTATATTTCTAAGGCAGGTCCCAAGCGCATGGCCATGGCCACTCACACTATTTACTAAATAGTTTTCGTGAGATCAGTGGTTAATTGACTACATGCATCTCTGTCTTTATCTCTCTGTCTCTGTCTCTGTCTATCTTTCTGTATGTGTCTCTCTGTCTCAGTATGTGTTTTTGTCTCCCTCGTGTGTGTGTGTGTGTGTGTGTGTCTGTCTGTCTGTCTGTCTGTCTGTCTGTCTGTCTCCCTCTGTGTGTGTGTCTCTCTCTGTCTTTGTCTCCCTCTCTCCACTGGAGATGGACCCAAGGCTTCTTATGAACTTGGTGTTATCGTCTGCAATGACTCTCATGACATCACATTGAATGTGTTACACATTTTATCTGCTGCTAAAATTAAAACATCTGTCCTGGATTCCCCATCCTCTTTCTGCCCCTGCCCAAGGATCTCTGGGGCCCAATCTGCTAACTTCCCTCCTGGACACTCTGGAACCCTCGCCCTCCTCACCCTGGACAGGGCAGGCACCGTGCTACGTGGGCAGAGAGCAGGAAGGCTGCTCTGAGGCTGTGCGTGTGCAAGAGCAGGAGAAGCTATAGAGCCACTGACTAAGGGGAACTTGGGCTGGGCACAGTGGTGCACGCCTGTGATCTTAGGCCATACGTAGGCTGAGGCAGGAGGACCAAAAGTTCAAGTTCTACCTGGATCACTTAGCAAACCCTGTCTCATAACTTAAAAATAAAAAAAAATTAAAAAGTGGGTTTTGGGGACGTAGTACCCATAAGAGCTGAAAAGGCCACCCAGGGACAAAAGATCAGATTCAGGGCCTGGATTTAAAAGGTGAAGAACAAAATAGAAAGGGCAGAAAGTGAGAAAGTGGCAGCTGGGAGTACCAGAGCCATTGGTCTTGAGTAGTAGGCTCCTTGGAGCTTGCTCTGGGCCCCAAAATATCAGCCGGAGCACCTTGGGTGCAGTGTCAGAGCCAGCACCTGGCCCTAGGCCCCGCAGTGCACCTGCTCCTGGCTTGGAGGCAGCCTCTGCTGTGATGTGAGCATTACTGAATGCTGTTTTGCATATGATTTGCTTGCCCCTCCATTAATTTGAGGGAGCAGGATAAAGCATGGGAGCTAGGCACTGGGAATTAGAACTGTCCTATCTTCTTCCATGATGCTCCAGGCCTCAGTCCTCAGACCTGCTGGTCTCTACCTGGGGGAGGGGGAGCTTTCCTCCATCTTCCTGTCAGCAGACTCCTCTCACCCTTCAGAGTCCAGGGGGTCCTTCTGGCCCTTCCCCAATCCACTTCAAGTACAGGGGCCCTCTTCTCCCCAGCTGCCAAAGTCTCCCAGACTTCTCCCACCCATGACCTTGGACTGTAACTATCAGCTCACTGCTCTGCCCCCTCCTTGAGCTTGCTGGTGGCAGTGGGTGTCTCCTTCCCATGCACCTCAGGCCCAAGTGGTGCCCAGTATAGAGGCTCTATATTTAGTTAGCTGAGTGAATGAATGAGTGTCCAGTCTGAGGCTGTAGTGAATAATCAGAAATGGGTCTGCACCAGCAGAAAGCAGGAAAGGAGGGCTAAGAAGGGGTCTGACAGCCTTGCCCTGTGTCCTTGGTGTCTTCCTCTCTAAGCTGGGGTTTCCTGGGAACCCTGACAGGGAGGCCTGCTCAGGGCATCTCTACAGTATAGGGAGGGCCCAAGACCACTCCAAGAGCAAGGCTTGAGGCCCTAGAGCAGGCAAGGCCAAGGAAGAGCATGCTGTCAAATCTCACAGGGGACAACTTTGGAAAGAGAACAAGAGGTGTCCTGCGGGGCCCTGGGAAAGAGCCAGGTGGGGTGGCTGAAACACCAGGGCTTTGCTGTGGGGTGCAGATTGATCAACCAGGAGCCCGGAAACAAAGGTGGAGCACACAGCTCTGGGAAGTGTGTGCTCTGGTCGGTGGAGACTCTGACTGGAGAGCTGATCCTCCTCCACCTGGCGGACAGCGGGAGACCCAGTAGAAGGGAGGGCTGGGTCAGATGGTCTACTAGGCCCCTTCCAATCTGGGAGTCCATGCCAGCCAATGGAGAACCTGCTATTCCCCCGAGCCAGGACCACTCCTCAGGGGAGCTGGGCATCATCTCCAGTCTGGAGATGAGAGAGATGACAGCTCAACTCTCTAAAGGGCTCTGCCTGACACCTGCGCAAGAGACGGAGCAGGTACCTCCACTGGCCGGCCAGCCCAAAATGAAAGCACTTATGTCAAATGTTTGAGAACACCCATTTCAAGTCAAGCTTGTTTCTTCACTTTGGGACTTCTCAGAGCCTCTGACATTGCACCATGCCCTGTGAAGCATCTCCCAAACTGTTCCTTTCTCCATGGACCAACTCTTGATGTGTCACAGACCTAGAGAGCAGGTAGATGCCGGAAGACACTGGGAGAAGAGAAAGAGTCTGCAGCCAGGACCCAGGTGATGTTTTCCCAGCTATAACACCGCCAGGTATTAACTAGGAAGCTGGGATAAGTTACCGCCCTCCGGCCTCAGTCTCCCCATGTGTGAAACGTGAGAGCCTTCCCTGCAAGGATGTACACACTAGTGTGACCCCGAAGAAGCCAGGAACTGTCACCTTGCTGTTATCAGGCCCCAAGGTGGTAAGAGACAGGTTAGACCAAAGGTAGAGGGTGCCCTTTCCTGATGGCAAAGCTGGACCGGGGGCCTTCTGCAGAAGCAGGGACCAGCAGGGTCTTTTCTAGGAAGGATGAAACAGAAACAAAGCAGAGGATTCTGCTTGCCAGGCTCAAAAGGTCAGCAAGTTCAGATCAGGGCTTTGGAGGAGGGATCTAAAAGGGGGTCCAGAGGAGGAAGTGGAGGAGACCTGGGGTCTTAGGAGGGAGGGGGTGGCTAAGAGAAGCAGCTAGGTCAGAGTGGAAGGCAAGAGGTCCTAGGCCTGGAGCTCTCTGGGGAAAGTGCTGGAAGGGATGGGATTGGGGCCAGCCTTGGGGTTGGGTTCAGGGGAGACCTGGACACAAGTTCAGAACAACCTGATGCTATCCACCTGAGCCCCTCACATCGAAGGCCTCCTCCCGGCTTGGGGCCAGTGCTGGCTGTCGCTTCAGGTGGCCCCGGGCTCAGCCCGCCTGTCTGGAAGGCGGTGCTCTCACCTCCACCAGCGGGTAGGCGATCTCGTTGTAGATCTGCTCCGTGAAGTGCTCCACGTAGTAAGCGCCGTCGAAAGTGAACTGCTTAGGGGGCTCCTCCGCGGCACCCGGGTTCTGGATGAAGCACTGGCCCCGTGCCGAGTCCACTGTCACCACGGACTGACAGTTCAGCTCCCGCTCGCGCTGGTTCATGGGGCGACAGCGCACCACCACCTTCACGGACTCCGCGGCCATGGCGCCCGCCTGGGGACCCCTGGGGCTCAGGAGGGGCGGGGCGGCTCGGGGCTGGGGGCTGGGCCTCCCGGCCGAGAGGAGGACACGGGCCGTGGGCGAGTCCCTGAGGCCAGGCCCGGGTGGGGGATCTGCGCTACAGGCGCCGCCGCCCCCGAGCCCCGAGCACCAGGCAGCCGGCTAGCACGCGCACGCGGTTGCGGCGTTTGCTGTTGCTGGGCAACGCCCTTGGCGTCACAAGTGCGGTTCTGCGAGCCTCCGCTGCGCGATCCCTCCGGGGGCTGGGGATGCGAGTGCGCGCCCCCGGTCGGCTCCCCAGCTCAGCGCTCAGCCACTTTGCAGTTTGCCCATGTGGCTCAGAGGGCAAGCTCACGTTGAACCCCTAAAGCGGAGAGACCCAAGAAGGGAGGCCTCCAGCAGAAATTAAGAGGCTCACTGGGAAGGGCTGTCCACAGCCTACAGGCCCTCGAATTGATCCCACTCTCGTTTCCCTGAGCCTTAAGATGTTGACTGAGGTAGAAGGATTATAAATTCTAGGCCAGTCTGGGCAACATAAACATTTATTGGAATAAAAAGGGAGGAGGCTCTTGCTCAGTGGTACAGCGCCCCTGGATTGGGTCCCAGAATTAGGGGGTAGGAAGCTGAAATCCATGAGTGTCAGCTGCAGGCCAGGCACTGCGACAGCGGCTGGAGAGACAGCCCTGCCCAAAGCCACAGTCTAGTGGGGGGAGGGCAGGTTGACAGTGAAAACAAAAATCCTAGAAAGTGCTGTAAATGAAAATAGTACAAACTAAAGAACCAATTTAGAGCATCTAAAAAAGCAACGTGGCCCTAGGTCAGTAAGGGAGAAGCTTTTAGAACTTTCAGGCCTCCTGTGACTGACTAGAGCTGCACTATGATAGCCGAGGAGTTAACCAGGCTAAAGTTTACCAGCGTCCTGTGGCATGTTCCAGAAGCAGAAGGCAAGCCGAGTTGCCAAAGCTCATGGTCTTGAATGTTTCTCCTATAGGAGATACCGGCTGCAGGCTTAAAGCAGAGAGGCAGGGTTTGATTACGCCCACCCAATTACTGTTACTGTCAGCCCCCATGAGCAGGACTTTACCAGCACCTGCTAAGGGTATGTTTTGTGTTTAGAAACAAACACAGGACAAGCAACCTGAATGAAGACCAGGTCTTTCAAGGAAAAGTCTGCACTCGGCAATTTGAAGAAATGCATTTTATTTGTCTCTCAATCCACACAGTAAGGAAAGTTGGGCTTCCTAGGTGGTGCTAGTTGGAGATGGTACGACGCGGGGAGTCTGTACAGATGGGCAAAAACCTTGCCCTATCCTCGGTAACTCGTCATCCACAAGTACTGCTTGGAGGAATGCTAGTGGGCTTGCTGAATACCCCCCTTTAGATTGTCCTCAGCATATTCTACACCCCCACCCCCACAGACAGCCTGGCCCAAGCGCTGGCTGACTGCCAGGCTTCCTTGAGTGCAGGTCTCTACTCTCACTGCCGGGCTCCGGCATAGGTGGCTGTGGGAGTATCAGCTACCCCTCACGGTCCACGTGAAGTCAGTGCTACGTTTCCAGTGGAAAGAGCCCCCAAAGGACATTCATTCCTCTAGCCCTGGTGGCTGAAACCTGACTCAAGAGAAAGGGACAAAGTCTCTAATCAAGACCATGGCGGGGGCTGGCAGCAGGGATATCAGGAGTCCCTGCTCTCTTCCATTCTACTGTGGCTGCCCTCCTCTAGTCCAGGGTCAGAAATCTGTTCCTTCCAAGGCGCTGACCAGCAGGGCAGAGAGGGTGGTTCAGAGACTCAACCCAGCCTTTGTCTCAGGAACACAATTTTATCCGAAATGAACTTGTCCCACGGCTTGGCTGGGGAGGTTCATTATTCACTTGCCAAGTCTTACAAAGGTGATGCCTAGACTCATCAGGACTGGCAGGGCCACCTCCTTCCATCAGATGGCTTCCCCAGCTCTCCCCTGCCCGCTGAATTCAGTCTAGCTCCCTCTGTTCTGTCCCATGTCCATGGGACTGGCCTGGCTCCTGACACCATGGCCAGGCCTAGCATACATTCGAGGTAGCCACAAAACCAGTGTGGTCTGCAGGGTGAGCTGGGCAGGGCAGCTCTGTGCTGGACCCTCCTGGGGTGAATGGCCCAAGGGAAAGAGCCAAGGGAAAGACCCACTTCACAGGTCTGGTTTCTAGGCAGGAGTCTCCAGAGCCTCCCTGGCAGGGGCCAAGGTCTGGCCACCTCTGGAGAGGGCTGCACTACTCCTGTGAAAAGCTCTTGTGCAGGGAGCAAAGCATTAGCCTGCGAGAGAAGCATCCCCGTCACCTTGAAGTTCCGGGAAGCCTGGAGCTCCACCTGCTCCTAGGATCTCGACAAGCTACACATCCAACCTCAGGGCTCCTGTACAGCAGGCGGTGAAGCGATGGAAGACTGGTCCAGGGGCAGAGAACGATGGAACTGGTGGCCGGTGGGGTGTGAGGGCAGAGCAGCTCCTGACGCTGGAGCCAGGTCCATTCGGGCCTGTGGTGGGGGCTCACTTCCTAACCTAGGCCCAGCAGTTCTGCCTCGGACTTGGCGTGGCTGAGAGGCCGCAGAGTCCGGGGGGGCCTGCTCTCGGGCCCACAGTCCTGCTCCTCGTAGGTAGGGTTCAGGCGGCCCATGTTCAGGGGGCAGAACAGACTGCGTTCCATCCCCGCGTGGTTCTCCACCAGGGCCTCCAGGCTGGGGAACTCCGCAGGCAGGTGCTGGAGAGGAAGGATCTTCAGCTCCATGCCCACCCCATGGCTCAAACGGGACCCCAGCTGCCGCCACCCCCACTGGAGAGCAGGAATGAGCTGAGAGGTCACACAACCCCTCCCAGCTCTCCTCCCTCGGCGAGGCTGATACTTGATGGGAGACCCAGAGGCTGTGAGAGCTCTGTACCTTCTTCCTCTGCCAAAAATGGTTTTTGATAATGCCAAAAACTCTGGGGCGTGGGAAAGCAAAACTTGGAAAAGCCAGAATTCATATAAAAATGTGAGGCATTACCTAGGCCTGACTCCGTTTGAGGCTCCCTCCAAAAGCCCCTTTTGAAAAGAGGACTTTTCCCCTCAGGGACCTAACACCTACTTCCCTGCTCCTCCCCCAGTCTCCAGGTCAAGGAGAGCCTGCAGAGCAGGGGCGGGGCCAAGCGGCCCAGGACCAATGAGAAGGACCAAAACGGCACAGGCGGGATGTAGAGCGGGTAGGAGGCGGGGCCAGAGAGCCGGTGGGAGCAGGATAGGCCAGATGAAGGGGTCAGAGAAGAGAGGGTTAGGAAGGGCAAAGGGCGGGTGCGATGATGGGGCAGGGCCAGGACCAAGCCCCTAGAGGGGCTCCCAGGCTCTTACCTCCAGGCAGTACCGGCCCATGTGGTTCCGGAAGACTTGGTGGGGCACCACGCCACACTGCGTCCGCACAGACAGGCACCACTGGCCGCTGGTACCAGGCTCCGGCCACAGTAGGAAGGCACCAACCACATCCTTCCGCAGCAGAGCGAGTGCACAGGCCCTAGGGCACAAACAGTAGAGGTTTACATTAGGACCCCTAGTCACAAGCCAGTCTCAGGCCCTTCTCAGGCTGCTGGCCCAGGCATGGATGTAACAGCCCAAAGGTATGAAGGGAACCTGATGGTTAAATAAACGCCCTTAAAAACACAGTGCCAGGGGGCCCAGGGCGATAGTTCAGTACAATAAGCACTTGCCTGGCAGGCTCAGGGTCCTGAGTTCAATCCCCGGTATCACACAAAACAAACACACAGTGCCTGACATAATATGGCCACTCAGTGCAAAGAAGCTCTCAGGAACTGAAGGGGGCCTACAGGCCTAGCATGCTTGCCTGCACATACCTACGATGCCAGCAGTCTGACAGGCTGAGGCAGGAGGGTGGCAAGTTTGAGTCCAGCCTAAGGCAACTGAGCAACTCAGCAAGACCCTGTCTCCAAATTTTAAAAAATAAAATAAAGAGCTGGTGGTTCAATCCCAGAAAGGCAAAAATAAAATGAGAGGTAAACAAACAAAAAAAACCCTACAGGTCCTTAATTGTTGGAACTTTCAAGATCCCATCAGGAGAGAGGGATAAAGAGGTGACATCCACTTGGTCCTGTGACCGGCCGGGTACTGAGGGCTTCACCTGATCATCTCATGTGATCTCTCCACAGCCTGTGAGGATGGTCCAGTTATACACATTTTACAGTTGAGAAAACTAAGGCCTAGGATGAAGAAACCCCTGGCCTGAGGTCTCTGAGGCTGGCAGCACTCTGCCCATACACAGGGGTGCAGACACATCAGGGCCCGAGAGATGTCCCCTCATTTCTCCCTGCACCCCAGAGGACTGGGCATCAGGCCAGACCAGGTCCTTCCTACCTCGAGAGGCCAGCAAAGGCCCAGATGTTCTCAGTCAGGCTGCCCTCGATCTCCACCAGGCACGGGGGTCCACCAGGACTGCGGGGCCAGGCCTCCCATGCAGCAGGATCTATGGAGACCACCCAGGGCCAGGGGGAAACAGACCAAACCCTCCCCTGACTGGCCTGGCCTACGGCCTCGGACTCACACACCTCTGTCCTCTCCCCATGCCCCACCCAGCAGGCCTCAGCCCCTCCCCCCAAGCCCCACAAACCAGCACCCCGGCTCACACCCACTCAGCAATAAAGCTGGCACACAGCTGCACAGTAACCGCGCAGGCCTCAAGCACACAGCCTGGAAGGAAGCACGCACACCCAGGCTGCTGATGCATGAACAGGCTGCAGCCTGACTCACAGGACTCCCTCGCTGACAGCTGCAGCTGGGCCTCATAGGTGCAGCCCCGGTAGGCGCCTGAGCGGATCACCTTGCTGCGAATGGCCTTCTTTCGTACCAGTGTGGGCGAGCAATAGGGGTTCCCTAGGCGGGCGTGGCGGGTACTGCGGCCTTCTGACTCAGATAGCTCCTTCTAGGGCACCAAGAGGGGCAGTGTGGAAGTAGATGCAGGCCCAGCCATGCCATGCCAGGCCACATCCCTCAAGCCCACCCCTCCACCATGACCTTGGAGCCCTTGCCCAGTGGTCTCGTGCACTGCCCATCCCGGGATGCTAGCTGCATACCCCGCTAGCGCCCCCTAGCTCCCCTGCTGGCAGCCGCCTCAAGGAGACCAGGGCATGGACGTTCTGCGTGAGCTGATGATGGCTGAAGGGCTCCCGAACCAGGGTAGCAGGGCCCCCAAGGCTGTAGAGAGGTTTCAGAGACATGTCCCCTGCAGGCCCAGGGGAAAGGTCAGGCTGTGCCCGCTCTTCAGGGTGCTGCAGAAGGTAAGCGAGCTGGAAGGAGCGACAGAGCAGCAGGTACAGGATCTGCACCTAAGACAGGAGAAGGGCAGGCTCAACTGGAGGACATTCCCCGGGGCTCCCCAGGCACCTGCCTGCTCTCCAAGAGTGCATGCAGCCCCTAAGCTCAGGGCGCCTCTCTTTCCCTCTTAGGAAAACTTCTACTTATCCCTCAAAACCTTCCCACCATGCAGTCTCCCGACCAGCCTTCCTTATTCATTTAATGAATACCAAGCACCTGCTTCATGCAGGTGCCTCTGCTGGGGCACAGAGTCACTGCCTGGCCATCACTCAGCATCTGCACTGTGACCCTGGTGCAGCATGGCACCCTATGTGCCTGTTTCCTCATTTGTACCCCCCAGTGTCCTTTGGAGGAACACAGAAAACTCCCTCGCAAATCCAGCAGCTATTTGGAGCCAGCTTACTGGAACCCAGAGCTGCAGCCCCCTGTCACCCCAGTGTCTGGCCACCCAACAGTGAGAGCAAATGCTCGCTGGATGGAATGACCCCAGCCTCTGTTGCAAACAGCCGTGGTTTACCCTGGCTCTGTTTGCCAGATCATCCCACCTGCCTGCCCACACAGAGCCAGGCACTGGGACAGTCCAAG